>JBBBWG010008446.1:0-93005 GCA_037176905.1 Azolla pinnata | reverse complement strand
AAACCCTAAAAACCACATGCAAGAAGCAAGGAGTCACTTGCCACAGATAGAAGCCGGTTTGGAAGGGAAGTATGTCTATATCGCCACATTTTCTCTCTTACATCTGCCTCACTTTTCTGGGCATTTCAAAACAAAAACCCTAAAATCCCCAAACCCTAAAAACCACATGCAAGAAGCAAGGAGTCACTTGCCACAGATAGAAGCCGGTTTGGAAGGGAAGTATGTCTGTATCGCCACCGATTGATTGATTGATTGATTGGGCACAGGATTAAAGATGCTTGTTCTCCGTCGCGGCGCTGATCCGATCGCCGAGCAGATACTGGATCGTGTTCCAACTGGGGAAACACGTGTCGAAAGCGCACACACGTGTGTAGCCGACAAGAGCAGGAGCTGTTCCAAACGAGGTAGAACACGCGAGAGCAGAAGGAAGCTGCGAGCAATTACGGGCGCAGAATCAAGATTGCGATGCTTCTCGTCGTCACCAGCATCCGGTCGATCCTCAATAGGGCACGACTAGAGCTCCTCAGTGACCGAGACTTTGCACGTCTCATTGAGGTCAGATGTGTAAAATGCAGAGTGTCTGCAACAGTTCTGCAAAGCGATCGGGAGCTTGGAGTCTTGCGAACAATGAGAGAGTGTGAGAAATGCTTCGAATAGAAGCCAAGAAGAAACGAAGACAGCCGACATTAGCTTGTGCATGTGAAGTCCTCTCTACTATCAGACCTTTGCTCTCTACTATCAAACCTTTGCTACAGATACTTTCATAGTGTTCGAGAGCACCGTAGAAGAGTAGAGCAAGAGCGGCAGTGATGAATATGCAATCGACAATTTGTGCCGCAGCGATTTTTCTGTTTTACGATGCATCTAAATCATATCAGCGAACGAGCTCGCGATCCCATTGATGATGCTCTTCAAACCTTCGTTCGATTACCAAGGTACAGAATTTTCTTAACTCAAGAGCTTTGGGGTAAAGCAATCCTTCTCTGCATTTGACTGCAAAAAAGTCTGCATAACAAGAAGTTAGGCGGAGCGAACAAAATCACTGAAGTCGGTGGGTCACGGGAAAACAGTTAATATACCTTCCAATCTTTGTGTGCATCTACCTCTTTGTGTTCAGGAACCACTTCTTTTTCTGTTTTTACCTTCCAAATAGCATTCAGAAATCTGCCATATCAAAAGCAGTTAGGTAAAACCATAAAAAAGGAGCTTTTCCTCTCTTCTTTTTCTTTACCTCTTTCCTTGCATTATGGAGGTGGAGCAAGCACACAAGGAAAACAACAGGAAGCCAAAGGAAGGAAGAAGTTCCGGCCCACCCACCAGAAGAAGATCGCCGTGCCGAAACGCAAACCTAGATTTCAATAACCACATTTACATAATCTTCTTCTTTTCTTTATCAAAAGTTCAATGGAGCTACAAAAGCCTTGGACCTCTGTTGTTTCTTAAACTCTTTCTTGTCTGTACATCTATCACAAACAAGAGCTCAAATTATATAGATTATGATCAAATAAATCACAGTTCCTTGCTCAAAGCCACCAAATATAGTTGGTACTGTGTAGAGCGGCCTACACAACAGGAAAGAATAGTAATAATAATCATAATAACAATATGAAAGCATGGTTTTTTTATGTCCGATATTGTCGAAGAAAGATCGATTCGAGTACGACAATCTTCCTCTATGTACTGTCGTCTCTTCCATCAAGAAGCGATGCACCATCAAGAGGCCATTTACTTGCCAACCTCGAGTTTTGTTTTCTTACACATCTCCGTGTAGACGATGACTTCACAAATATTTGTTACAATCGTCAACTTTTATGTGCTGGTACTACCTGTCCTGCCTCACATCCCATTAAGAAGCTGCTTGACGCGCAACTTCTCAAATACCGGCGAAGAACAAACATCAAATCGTGTATCTTATCTTTTTTACTACAAAATGCTCCTTACTTCAGTTTACCACACATCACGAAGATACCGTCCAGATGTCTGCATTTGCTTCACTATTGCTTCCGCCTTGGTGCTAGACACCGACTCCTGCAAACAATAATTTCATGCAGCAGGCAAGAATTTCAGTGTGTCTCAAAAGATGATTAACAATATCCATACGCATTTGATACTTAATTTATCAAGAAATCTGCTTGAATCTTCCACCGCCTTTGCTGCATCATAAATTTATAAGAGCAACTTATTACCTGTTCTTGAATAATTGTATGTAGGGTCCGGTGCACATCCTTGGCCATGCCCTTAGCATCTCCACAGACATACAAATAACCCCCATTAGAGAGCAGACTCCAGACGGTAGATGCCTGCAGGTCAGTATATGCGTTGATTGAACAGGGAAACATTGCTTTCACCATCTAACAAAATAGCTCAAACATGTCAACAATATCTTTACCTTCTCAACCATCTTATGCTGCACATAATCTTTTGTTGGCCCTTCTCTTGAGAAAGCAACAAATAGTTCCGATATCACACCATTCTCTACATATGATTTCAGCTCATCCTCATAGATATAATCCTATAGCACATCAGAGGATTCCTTTAACAGCAGATCAAGGAAACACCGAAAGCTTTTCCAGCCTATTTTCCTTGACAGAAGCTTACCAATTTTCGATTCCGGCAGCCAAAAAAGAGTAATGCACGTCCCAAAGTTTCTCCACTTTCCTTCAGATATGCCCTTTCCTAAGTTGTCAAATTACAAGGTTTAACATAGAGAACCACTCTAAAAAAAGCTTCTTTTATGCACACAATTAGACAAGAGAGCGACACCTGCAAGAAACCCCTAAAAGGAGCCAGACCAGTGCCAGGTCCAATCATGATTATTGGAATAGATGGGTCTTCAGGCAGTTTAAAATTAGATTGCCTCACAAAGATTGGAGCCCAGCTCGAATCTGGTATTGCATTCTGCAAGGGAGAAGATGGAGAAACACAGTTATCAAAAGTACAACAGCTATCAAAAGTACGCTACGAACATCGAATGAAAGCACCACCCACTACTGTATTTTAGTAGTTCCAACAGAATTAAATCATCGAAGTGCCGCACTGAAGTTTTTAGTGTTGCATTTACCACAGCGTGGTAGAGATCAAGGTTTGTACATGCTCAATTATGCTTGAAGATACAAATGCAATTGGATATAGACAGACATTCATGACAAATCGTCTCATGTCAGGTGTGAGACTTCACCAAACATTTAGCACCTATTAGTCTGATGCATGAACAGTGAAAGAAAAAATAATGATGGGAAGAAACAAGATAGGAACAACGAGTTCCCAAACAAAATGAAATACTATACACATTAAGTGTAACCTCCCAAATTTCGTACAATACTGCCTAATAACCAAATCTAATAACCAGACAATGCACTTTCTAAAATATATCCTCTCAAGCCAAAATCACTCTCCATTCAATTTTCTTACCTTCATCCAAGTTGAGCAAACACCTTGATGGAGCCGACCAGTGGGACTAACTCCATAGACAACTGAGCATGTCACATGTATTCTATTTGAAGCAAACCTGTATGAGAAGAAACATTTAAATACATGAAAGAGTTTTGTACGTAACTGAGGTAAAGAAATGAAGTTACAATCTCATGCCTTGGAGATGAAGAAATAGAATAATAACGAGGCTGCAGACGTGCCGAAACAGCAGCAAAAAATACACCAAGTGGAGGTTTTGCTGAAGGAAACTCAGCCATCACTTCAAGAAGACTCCTCTGGCTGGCCGTGATATAACTTTGATAATCATCCTGCAGATTACGCTTTTTAGAAAAAGATGTTTCGATCCGTGAAATAACACAGAAAATTTAACTACAACTACTGAAATGCTTTTGAAGGTCAAACCTTGCCGAGTGGAGATGCCAAAAACTTCAACCGATCTTGTTCGGCAGGATCTTTAGCATGTGCCGCAAGAGCAGCAATTGAAATCTAATAACAGTTACGCAAATGAGAGCCAAGTTTACCAGAGCATAAAACACAGAAAACTATTCACATGTTATCCAATACCTTACGTGGCGGAGAAAGTAGATCTGCATAACGTGTGAGAGCAGTTCTCAAATCACATGGACAAGGAAACGGTGGTTGCAAAGAGCTGCCACCCAATGGTGAACCATCCTCTGCATCAATATGCAACGAGAATTTAGTGTCTAGGTCATAACCCAGCAGTCTAGCAGCTTCTTCAACATTGTCTGATGTATTCTCCGCATATACCCCAACATGATCCCCAGTAGCATACCTAAACGTGGAAAAAATTAGATTGTGTTTTTAAACAAGGATACTAGAGAAAAAAGATAGTCTTCGAAACTCACATCAACCCTGTGTTTGCAATGTCAAATTCCAGATGAATGCATGACCGATCTGATTCAGGTGAATGCAATTCTCTACGCACTGCCACCTTAGCCCTACGAAAACATAGGTAAACATCTATTAAGTTGATCTATATTCCATTGATCTTGACATCAACCTACAATAAAAAGACGTACTTGCATGGATGAGTAGCGTCATGAACAGCATGCCCATTCATTTTGGCTTCATAGGCCTCCTCATGCACCTTTACATCCTTATCATGAATGACAACACGATACTCTAGGATGGCTGCAGTATATGGTGTGGTAACAGCTGGAGCTGCATCATTCTCGCTAATTAATAGATGATCCAAACTCGCCCACAGTTGCTCACGCCTGCAATACATAGTACAGTACATAGAGAAAAATCAGAATAGTATCCAGAACATTAAAAATCATTTCTAAGCATCAAATAGATGTGGAACTACAGAGATCCATATCAGTAGGACAGCAATATTATGGACTTTACACATAAGTGAAAGAAATTAAAAAAATCCAAAATAGAATATGGTAGAGTATATAATTTAACAAAAGAGACAGCTGTCTATCATTAGGCAGCACATACTTATACTGGGAAAAGGTGGATCAATGCTTATTTTTCCGGTATAGAAGCTTTAAAGATTATAGATAATTAGAACATCCGAAGAAGTGGAATCAATAATCTATCAGTATGAAGTGAGTTAGGCAGTACTTATCCTCCTAATGTTAGAGTTACCCAAATTTCAAAAACAACTAAGCTTAACAGTACTTCTAAGCCTCACTAATCTACTTCTAAATCTAAATATGGACGATTCGATCAATAAATCCTCTAGACATTAAAAATATTAAGGTTTCATATTGACAAAGCAGATTCGCATATTTTTCAAGCTAAAGCTAAAGTATATTGATTAATTAACAAACTACTTACCATGCAGCAAAATCGTCTTCAATGCATTGGTCATCATCGCCAAGCCCACAAGGTATTAGTTGATTGGCACCTACATGACCCAATCCGTTGTGTATAGCAGACAAGAAAAAGTGCATGTGCCACAAAGTTTTTTGATGGAAAAAACAATTGACCTTGTTCTTTGAAAGCCTCATCGACCTTTCTAGCAACCTACAAGTAAAACACTTCGACATGAATTGTTGATACAAATTAAGAGAAGACCAGATAGAAGTTGGTATGAAAAATTGTGGCCACTCAACATTGTGCAGGGCTGCTATTTACAGATATAATTACATTTAAAGGCTATTATGAGAAACAATCTACGATGCTATGTACAAAATTAGATTCCTAATTTTAGGGTGCACAGAAAACCTGCTGTAAGCAGGGTTGAAGAAAAATGTGGGAGATTTGCAATGAAAAAAAGTTCTAAGACATAATATGCTGGGCACTAAACACAAGCTCCAGATATATATGCATACCTACCTGTATAACTTCATCCCAGCCCATTAATAGTCAACTGGAACGGAATTCTAAAAACTAAACTATCATTGTGAATGGTGTCCATCATAAAAATAAAGTACGGCCTGATCCTAAGCATTATTTTAATTAGAAGGACACTAAAAGTCTGAATGCTCCATGTAGCAGAAGGAAGATACACGAAATTGCAATGGAAGCTACAAGTCCACCACTATTAGCAATTCAGTTTGTACCGATAGGATGTTTTTGCCTTGATTATTTTGTATAAGCATTCTCTCATCTTCATAAAGCCCAAGTAGGACATTCACTAATGTATCTTTGAGATACCAGAATGTCAATAAAGGGATTAACATTCTCAACAAACTCGGGACCCAAATCGTCTTTGTGGATGTCAAGGCAGACAGTTTATTTGGTATTATCAAAGGATTTTTCTGTAACAGAAAAAGTATAGCAATAGGAGTGCCTTTTCAAATCTTAGGTTAAATTTATGGTAATTCACCATAGTAAGCATTAGCACCCTACCCCAGAAACACCAAAATCTACTTAAACTTGGTCATGATGGCATGCTTAAAAGAACCTATTATCATAAGGAGAAATTATAGGCCTAAGTCTCATGTTCTTCACCTCACAACACTCCTGAGTCAAATTCTAATCCTCTTCCGTGTATAACCAGGGGTACTTCTCCCTACCTCATAAAACGTGTTTGCATGCAAACCATGTAGCAAGGTACAGTACTACAATGTTCATTAGCTATTTCATGTTCAATATTTGAGCTCAAGAACTGGTTTCTGTTGCTTACATTCCACTTACAGCAACAAGGCCCCAGCAAGGGACCTTTGTGATCATTTGAAAAAATTGTTTAATGGATCCCCCTTCATGTGTTTAGGGCGGTACAGAAACTAGTTTGTTAGAATCAATGATGACAATATATTGCTTGCCAGTATACTATTCGATTCTCCATGTAAGCAGAAACCAACCCTGGGCTTGTCTTCATTCATGAAACATCGTTGGATTCCTCTACTATTTTTCGGTGAATGATATTTGACCTTCAGTCAGCTATCCAAAATTAGCACGTCTAAAGGCTCTGTCCAGCATTTATCGAACTGGCTTCAGATATCTAATATCACTCTTCATGAGTCTGATTTCTGTAAGTTCCAAATTATCTTCGCACAAGCTCAACCTCTTTCAAGCTGCTACTCATATGTTTCCTTGCACTAAATGCTTTCAGTATGTTAGTCACAAAGATCATCTGCTTTACGTATTCACATTTCTTCTGTTGAGATTTACAGTAGGATGAGGAAGAATACGACATTACCTCATTGAAGTGCTCATACTGTCTATTCCCCAGGCCAAAAACAGCATAGTTCAAGTTTGGCAGCCATTTCTCCCTTGTTTCTTTACCCTGCATCAAAACGAAGGGTAAATCAAGCACGTATAGGATCGTCTAAAAATATGGGTCTATGAAATCAGATTAAGCATGAAGAGCATACCTCTACAAACCACTTATAAAACCTTGCTGCGTTGTCAGTAGGCTCACCATCTCCATAGCTGCAAGATGCAACAACAGTTCATTTCTAAATCTCTTGCAAATTACTACTATACATTAAACAGTCAACAACATATTTAAGTGTTACACACTCACGTGGCAAGTGTAAAGAGAGCAAGAGATTCCTTCTTAAGTTTGGCCTCATATTCTTCATCCTCTAGTCCGTATTCATCCTTCAGTTACACAACATAAAAATTGTTAAAGGATCAAATAACACTGATCAGCTGGTTCCTACGTCACCCAAATTGCTGTTGCAAATAGTCCAAAGAATCTTCCAACAGAGACCGTAGGCTACCCACTTACATTAACAGATGTTACGAAAATTGGCGGAGGATATCGGATAAGTTAGCAGCAGGAAGCACAATCAGAAGTAACACAGATCAAAATCCCCACCCTTGCTATAGCTATCAGGACCAATTCAGTGTGCTACTCTGCTAAAAATGCCAGAAGTAGAAGTTGGCTTACCAGATCAACCACCTTGAAGGAAACCCTATTATCATATCGGACCCTCCCTTCCTCAGCTAAAGCCTGATAGAAAAAGACAAGTAAAAGAAACTCTCAAGTCCCGTGTATTTTAACAGCGCCTTGAAAAATCATTAGTGAAAGAGACTAGAATTTAGGATGCCATTGTCTGTGTGATTTCACGTAGTTCACTTTCATACATGAAACGCAAAACGACGTTTTCCATAGATAAGCAGAAGAAGAACGCTATCACTCTAAGCAGTATAAAGATTGATAACTTCTTTCAGCTTTCACAGGCATAATAATGCTAATCCTGATGCACAACCAGGAAGTCAACAGTGATGCAGGAGAAGAAAGAATGGGAAGAAGGAAATTTGGTGGATCTCGCACCTTTGCAAAACCTTCTGCTGTGCCAGTTTGAGTTCCAAAGAACACGGAAACTTTCTTCTTTGTTAGATCTTCGGGTTCAGCTTCAGGGACAGGTATGGCGAGCTTCTTAGGAGCCACAGTCTCCACTGCTTTTTTGGTCTGAGATCCTCCCAAGAACCTCCATAGCAAGAGAGCAGAAGACAACAAGAAAACAGCTGTAACTAAGGGCAAGAAGAGCGGATTTCCGGACAGAGATGTCGGTGCAGATACTGTCATCGTAAGGCTGAAGAAGGAGCTACTTTGAAACTGATTTGAAGATTGGCAGAGGAAATTTCAATGACTAACGAAATGGTTGACGCGGAAGAGACGCTGCTTTATCAACACCGCTTCCCCTCCAAAATTCAGGTATGGATACTTCCTGTAACGTGAAATAGACCGGACGACCATCACATGGATCAAAACATGGAGCATCGAAAGAAAAACCTGCTGCGAGCTATGGCTTTCGGATGGGCAAAAGAACATACGGGGATAGACTACAATTACGAAAGAAAAAATTGAGATTTTGCAAGATAGAGAAGTCAAAAGAAAGGAGATGGTGAAGATTATGGTGAAGAGAAGCCAGAGAGAGAGAGAGAGAGGGAGAGGGAGGGAGATGGAGGGAGAAACGCCGTCTGTACCTGTGTAGATTCGGAGGGGCTCGCAAGCTCGGATGAAGAATCACGCCGGCGCGAAAACGATTCGAGAATCGTATGAAGCCGCTAGGGATTTACAGTCGGCAGAGAGCTACGAGAGAGTACAAACACTAAAGAAAGGAGCATTGCACGGACGAACGGGAAAAAAAAACGAGAGAAATTTGGAAGGAATCGGGAAGAAAGACGGCGAGAGAGAGAGAGAGAGAGAGAGAGAAAAGAGAGAGTTTGTGTGTGTGTGTGTGTGTGTGTACCTGAGCCAGAAGAAATCGGGAGCAGACCTGCGGAGAGAAGAGAAGGAGAAGGAGAAGGAGAAGGAGAAGGAGAAGGAGAAGGAGAAGGCGAGATTAGAGGTACGTTTCTTCGACAGCGGAGAAAAAACAGAAGGGAGCAGTTTCGCGTCTCCGCCTCCACCTTCGCCTCCACCTTCGCCTCCGCCTCCGCGCTCCTTCCTTCTCGCTGCGCCTGCGCTGTGAAGCGGGCGAGAGAGAGAGAGAGAGAGAGAGCTCGGAAGTCCGCTGGCTATGGCGAGAAGCAGCAAAAGGAGAGAGACAACACAGAGATACGCAGAGAAGGGAAGAAGGAAGAAGGAAGGAGAAAGAGGGAGACCGGCGATAGGCGGTGGCAATTTAATGCTCCACCGGCGTTGGCCGGTCGGCGTCGCGCCTAACCCCTGGCCCCTGCCACGCACACGTGTGAACGCTCCCTTCCACAATATGGGGACATGTCCGCCCCTTTAAGTCTATTTACACCAGCAATGCATGCACGCATACCATCCATGCATGCATGCATGCATGCATGCACGCGCGCGCGCACATGCATACAAGCATGTACATCATCACCCACGCATGCATCCACACATGCGTCCAACATGAGGTGCACGCAGCATGCATGTATGTACATTCTCCACGCATGCATACATACACATACACACACATACATACATACATACATACACACACATACATACATACATGCACACATACATACATACATACATACACACACACACATACACACATGCACACATACATACATACATACATACATACACACACACATACATACATGATTGCTTCATCCATACATGCATCTGCACATGCATGCATGCATTACTCCAGCCTCTGCTGTTTTCCAGACATTCCCCAGGAGGATCTCGAGAAGATTCCCTCGCCCAGCCAGCTGCAAAAGTCTGGAATCTGCTGCCTCCGGCTTCTCTTCGTCGCCGTTGTCTCTCGCCCGAGCTCTGCTCTGCTCTTGCTCTGCTCTGCTCCATCCATCGGTGAGAGAAGATCGCGATCGACGGCTCGTTGACGCCGATCGCAGGGAGCTCTAGATTCAGACGCGGTGACCACCAGATCGCCCGCTCCGAATCGACCCAGCATATACTTACAGTGCTTTTTCAGCTGCTTCTGCTCTGGATTTGTGCTTCGGTTTTCGGCGATTCCTTTCTTTGGCGAACGAGCGATTGTCCTTTTTTATAAGGAGTTTGTTAGACCCGAAAGTTGTCCTCCCTACTGCAAGACTAAACTTGGTTATGGAGGACCTTCGCTACAGACTCCCGTGTTTCGATCGTTAGGTGCGAAGTCTGAACAATTTCAGACTCGCTTTATACTGTGTGTGTTTACCTGTAATCTTCTGATCGCGGTGATGGGAGCTCGCTCCTTATTTGACAAGCAAAACCAGATGCAAGAGCGAAATAAGCTCGAAGTCTGCTGACATCTGGAGCCGATTTTTAGCAAGCCAACCAACTGAGTGTGCGGTTCACGTATATCAAGAGGCACCGTGTCGTTACTAACTCCAGTAGCTGATCCATCTAAATTTAGAAGGCGAGAAAACCTTCGGTGCGTATACTAAATGGGATGTTTGCCTTTGACACAAACATTGAGAAGTTCCTTACACGAAGTAGTCAAGTGCGGAACATGCAAGCAGCACAGTTCAGGGGAAAAACAGAGAAGAGTTGTTTCGAGTTTTTTCGATAGAGCGGATTCCTGCTACTGATTGCTTGATCGATTGATCATTCGCTTGTCAGAGTTCATATGGACGAATCAAAGACAATGAAATAGGCGATCAGATGGCATGAAAAAATCTAAATTCTGAAACTCAAGGCCATAGACACAAGCGGCGGCTTCGATCAAAAATAATAATAAAAAAGAAAAGAAGAGCAACAGAAGACGCAGATGCAATCGACGAGTGCTCCTTTTCTTTTTTTTTCCTTTCCAGGTTCTCGAATCGTCATCGGAGCGTTTGTTACGCCAGAAGTAAGCAGAAGAAGTCGTTTCAGATCATCAGTAACGCGTGAAAGTGCAAGGCGAGCGATTCGGAAACTCTTGTGATCAAGGGTCGATCTGTCTGTCTGATTTGTTTTCAAATGCCCGAAAACAACCGATCGATGCCACCGGAGGAGACATACAGTGGGTCCCATTAATGCTCGAGGTTCCTCAGCGAACGCCATGCGTAAAACCGGGCCTTTTACGTGTGCGAATCATGTCTGCAGGTACACCAACAACAATAACAGTATAGCAAGAACAATAACAGCGTCGAACTGTCTTCTCTGTTTCTTCGCCTTCTGCGTTACGGTGCCCTCCTGTCTGGTTCACGCTCTTTCGCCTTCGCCCGCTTTCCCTGTCGAGCTTTTTTCCAGATCCATGGAGGCTGTTGTCATCGGAAACAGACTCCGGTAAAAGAGAAAAAGGAAAAAAAAAAAGAAGAAGACGGAGTAGCTCAACAGAAACAGATCGTGTGGGGCAATTTCATCACGTCAAATGTGGCTATTAATTACATCATTCCTACATGTATTGATCGATCGAATAGAGAATCGCGCTCATTATCGTAATAGGGCACCAAAGCAAATACATCTGCAGATCTGGTGTTTTTGCCAGTTTCATCACACCCCGATCCTCTGATTCTGGGATCTGCTACAAATATACCAGCAAATCAGGGGCCATTGCTTTGCCTACACAAGCAAACAAGCGAAAAGAAAAAAGGACTTAATCGGATTGCACTCCATGAAATGTATATCGATGAAAAAAAAACCGATTCGATCTGTTCACCAACTGATTCGCTCTCGATCCAGGCTTACATCATCATGACCATTGTTTGATTGTATGGAGCCTTCCTAGTAGTATAATGGAGTCACCGATTGTTTGTTTGATACCAAATGTTAACAGAAATTCCACAGGGTTCCTTTCCCAATACTATCATCGCAATATATAGGGAAGCAAATGGAATTGGAATTTCACATACTCGACTGACGATGCAGCAGTTCCTATTGCTCATACCTTCCAAATAATATGATGGGAATGAAGAGGAGCAAACGGAATTGGAATTTCAAATATTGTACCGATGATCGAATCAGTATTTTCTATTGGTCATAACTTCCAATACTGTCATGGGAATGAAGAGAAGCAAATGGATTTAGAATTTCACATATTCTCTACAGATGATGGATCAGTATTCTCTATTGTTCATACCTTCGGTAGGTATACTGCATTTTGCTGGAATTAGAGGCACATTTCAATTGATAGTGTCAAAATGAATCAAATTTTTCCAATGTTGTTAATCATGTCGGCACTTCTGCTGCCCATTAATACGGAGCTGGAAATATCCGCGATGTGGCACATCGAGCTAATAACGGCGATCTTCTCTGACACTTTGCCTAACAAAAAACACAAGGCATTGAAGTTAAAAATAAATTTGAAGTTACCAAGTTCTACAAGCGATGCGGCATTTTACTGCTACCTGAACAACTACAATCGCAGTTTTGTGATAAATTTGCATTGGTGATGAGTCCTCGTGCCCATTTTTCTTCCTTCAGTTCATACTTTGGCCTTCAATCTGGTAGAAATGCTCATCTACCCTTCCAGAATGAACATGATTGCATTCTTTCTCCTTGTCCTGAATGCTGTTACCAGCTGCAAACTGAAATCATTCAATGGAGAAGACAAAAAAAAGAAAAAACAGAACTTCTGATTTCCTGCGACTCTTCATCTTGCCTGCTCATCTTCTTCATCATGTAAAAGGAAATCAAGGCCATCTCATGGGGGAGGTAGTCCCACCAAAGATCTGTAGAATATTGGGCAACATTGGTTTAAGTTTCCAAGAGTATGAACTGTGAAAGAGATTGTGGGTGAAGTCTTATATATAGGTACAATAAAGTTTAGGCAAAATGATAGTTGGCCTACCACCAGGGTAGAACATAAAAAAGAAAGAAAAGAGAGAGAATACCATGTCATACACATACAACCTCGATAATATAGAAACATCTTCGCACTCTGTCTTGCTCCAATGCATTTGTGCTGACTGTCAAGTCACTTCTTCTCATTGACATTGACATAAACGATGGCTAGAAATTTGAGGCGATCGGTTTAAAACGCCCCCCCTGAGCAAATACTTCGTTACCACTAGCATGGTTCAATATACATATACCACAAGGAAATCGCGACGAAGCTCACGATGTGGTCAACATGAGGCTGGACATGAATCTGGCAAATGCCTAACAAAGGGCAAGTTTTGGGTTATTGACAGATTATAGTGTACCAAGCCATTCTGTTGAGCATTCGTTCATTCCCATTGCTTTGGGGGTTTGTGGAACATAATACATATACGCTGCATTGAAGCTGCAGTTTTTCAGCATTCCTGTATCATGTGATTCTGATTTCCCACGCCGTTTGAAGACTTTGTTTTTCTGCATAAGCCTAAAACATCTTCTTGTCTATATGCTCTTAGCCATCTCCATGACTGAAAATGAGCTTTTTGTTTCACGGCAAGTACACTTGTGGCCTTGCCTCTAGCTCTTTGTCAGACATCTCCCTGAACTCATACCATTCATTACTACGACGACCCGCCGGTAACGGAGGTCTCACAAACACCTCGACTGACTTGGGTGTATGAATTACTAGCTCTACTTGTCGGTCGATGTTATCCATCATTTCACTATCTACATCTTCAACGATATCTTTATACCGAGACTCGACCGTCACCCATCCAAGCCCTGAAATTGCAATGTCACATGCAGGCCTACAAGGAAAACAAAGCACAACCATTGCTGTAAATATGCATTTAAGTGCAAACAAGAAAGTTCGTAGAGGCAGGGGGAAAATAGGAACTAACCACATAATTGAGTAAAGCTAAGGATAAAGACACCGGTAGGGCTTTTAGTATATATAACATAGATATAAATACCTTTGAACAGATATAAGAGTCATCATTCCTTCGCAACACTAACCCTATTAGTCAGCTATGACTTGTACACACCATATCTATAGCAAAGTATCACAATTTACTAGTTGGACCTATTTCTAGCCTCAGTTTGACTCTCAACAGATCTTTGAGCTCCATGGCATGAAATACAGTAAAATGATTGGATCAATGAAACTTACGTATGCCACGACTCGAACATTAATTTGAGAGTGTGTTTCTTTGAAAGCCCTGGCCAACCTTCTTTGCTTGTAGGAGGTGAAAGCTTTTGGCCTAGTTGTTCCTGATTTCCAGCAGTAAGGTGATCAGAAAAAGACTTACGATGTCCTGCTTTATAGGGGACTTTCAACAAACCTTGTAAAATTCATCAGCTTCTGAAGTCGCAACAATTTCTTTGGTTATCGCATTGGGGCCATAAAAGCACAAACAAACATATGGTGGAGCCTATCGTTGCAAGGAAAAAGCAAGTCAACAACTGAAATATAAGCAATTAAACTACAAATAATTAACAGGTGAAAACATCGATTACCTTGATGACATCCACTCTTATGATGCCTCCCCAGAACACTGATTTCCCTGACAAGCTAGTTTCAACTTCGTCTTCAGCATTTGCAAGCTGCAAAGGGGATTCGGTTTCTCGGGGAGAAACTCTGTCCATGAAATTCATCTCATCAATTAACTCAAAAGGAAAATCATCTAGCTGAGAAGGGAATAACTTTGGAACTCTTCCGAGTACAGATGGTGCTACAAGGTGTTCTTGGAGTCGACGTCGAGGGGCTAGAAGAGTTAAGTCATTTGGAGATACCACAGCGGCCATTCTGTGATGCACATGTAACCCTGGCGTGTCAAACAAACTCTGGCAATAAGAGAAAATACAGAGGTTGAGATACCACCATTGGACTCGTAAAAAGTAAAAATAAAACAAGGATTCACATGCCATCGAAACAAATCTGGAAAAGGGAATTATATCAAAGGACAGATCATGTTTATCCATTAAATCTTCATCTAGATTACCTTCCTTCAGTACAAGAAACTAAAGAACTTATATTTACAAACCAATAATTCACAGCAGCAGTAGTATATAGCACTCCTCTCAATAAAAAACGAAAAAGAATAGAACAAATCACATCGAAATAGTGCATTTCTTTTCACGTAAGCTAACATACCCCTCCTCCAGTGAAAGGCTTTATTTCTATTGGCCCAAGTGTGGTTCCAGGCATGGCAGACTGGATAGGCAAATGCCGTAGAGCAGCTGAAGCAGCAAAATCTCTTTTGGAAAGTTCCTCTGCAGTGCAGGAATGTTGCTGAATACAATATATCTTAAAGCACAAAGCCAAATAATGAATGACTCACATGCAAAAAGTTCAAAATTAACCACTGACTTACGAAGAATTGCACTCACAAAGGCAGACTTCCCAACGTTGGCTGATCCCTGAAAAAACGTCATCAAGGATAATGTAATGACGTGATGATGAGCATTTTGAATTATTCCCATTTTACAAAAAGTGAATAGTACTTACAAGAATATAGACATTCCGACCCTGCCATGTATCATAAAAAGAGGGGCAAAAATAATATCAGCATAAAATATTCATTAGAAGGAAAAAGAAAATCAGAAAGCCACTTTATCTCCATTAAATGATTTTCTACGGGCTGTTTCTTCAATTAACGGTTCCTGAAGGTATATTAGGTCCTGCTCAGATATAACTGAAACCTATAGTATATAGTTGTATCCTATTTAAGATATGCATACACTTTTGTGTATATTCAACTCAAACTATCTACTGTTGGACCTCGTTGAGAAAAATGTAAGCAGCAACGTTCACGCAAAAGTAAGCAAATAAAACCCTTATATATCAACAAAATTCTCTTAATGAACATGAAAACAAACAATACCTGTCTTTGTTGACGGATAAATGCAGCAACATTTGAAATTCCCTTTAAGGACTTAGAGCTTGTCAAATGAACAGATATTACACTGCATGAGAACAGCAAAACACAAAGCTTTCAGCCAAAGTCACATGATGAAATATCAAAAACTCATGAAAGATAAGATCCAAACAATACAGGGCAAATCAAAAGCTTAATAGCATCAATTATAGGCAGTAGCATCAAACCAACTTAGTATGACTACAGTGGTTATTCCAGACTCATGATTTACTATAGATGTTGAAGAGGGCTATCCCAAGGACAAGAGAATGCAGAGATTGGATTGCAGGGGTGCCCAAGCCTACTTATAGAAAACCATGCAAACATGAATGATTCTCTCCCGAAAGACAATGAAATACTTCAATCGACACATGTATCCCTTTACCTCGAGCACCATTGATGATTTCTACTGTTTTCTAATTTATATCAAGGTGAATTCTGGAGATCCTCACTTACTTAAGTTTCTTACGTGCTATGAACTCCATGATCCAGTCAGCAACAGCTGTCATGTTGGTACCCTTTGGAAGCAAATCAATCTAACAGCCAAAATTCGAATGTTAAGTTGCAATGACAGCAAGAGCAGCATGAAAATGTACGTTTTTTATATTGTAAGCAGTATATCCCACCTTGGTTGCGACAAGAACTATCGGGTTAGCTCCAACAATGTCACGTATCCGTGTTAAAAAGCTTCCATTGAAGTCAATAATATCAACCTAAAAATACCCTTGAGACATTGAAGTATAAATACCCAAAAGCTTCGTTTTTTCAATTTCGAAAAAGCATGATTTTGCATACCAGTTTTATAATCAATGCCTTCTCATTACAAAGATGCAAGAGTTCCATGCGAAGTTGCTCGGCTGAAACAAACCTTTTCCCACCACCATAACCTCCATGCCCACCAACTGCAGGAATCATTTGCCCATGTGTCAATGAGCGACATCTTCCACACAAAACTGTCTTTAGCTGATGATGCTTTTTTTTCTATTGCAAAGAAAATAATTTGTCAGCAATCCATACTTGAATTTCTTTTGAAATTTCATTCAGCAATCCAACAAAAGTGAAGTGTTCATAAACCCATGCTAAGAATAAAGTTTTTATGCATACATGGATGACATTCAGCTTTACTAAAGAATAAATGGAACAGATAAAGGACACTTAAGCTTATTACAGGATGGATGACGGTGCAGAAAAAGCAGCATCTAGGAATTTCAACCCAAGAGAAAACAAACGAAAATTAAACATGGAACGAAGTTAAGACTGCCCACATAGACTACAAGTGCAGAACCAGCATCAGACCATACCATATGCAATCAGACCAGATTAAATTTAGAATCTGCTCACATTCCAACTAAAACCTAAATGATGATTTCCACTTGCAAAGGAAATCATTGGACCGTAAAAGAAAAGTAAGTGCATACCACGATAGACATTAGATATTCTCAAGTTGTATCTTCGCTGTGAATATTCTCACCTCTTCTATCATTAAAAAAAAAAGATCACTAGTGAATGTATGCGTGTATGCAGGTATGCATATCCAAGGCATATCAGTTTCCATTTATCCTTCTAATAAACTAGCAATTCATACTGGGTTTTGATTATGCATGAGTGTACAATATCACCACATACTCACAAAGAGGAAGGGAAAAAAGAGTATCTTTTGAATATCATGGCCTGATCCAGATTTATAATGCAATACTGTACAAGAACCCTGATTCAGATCGAGAGAGAGAGGGAGAGAGAGAGAGAGAGAATAAATAGAATAGAATGCTCGATATAGAGTAGACGGGCACACACATACCGTTTCATATAAGTCCAAAGGAACGTATCCAGGTGCTTCTTCCTCTTCGGTTTGAAGCGTAGCTCCACATCCATAGCACCCAGCTTTCCCAGTTCCTTGCCTCTTATACAAGGTCATGTAATCCTCTCTCTGCTCTTTCTTCTCCTTCTTGGTCGGAGGCCTCGATCCGCTACCTTTACTCCTCCTTCCAGACAGGGCCTTCTCGATGAAGAGTTCGCCCCTGCTCTTCTTCTCCTCCAAGAATCCGGGCTGCTGACGGCCCGTGTCTGGGAGTGAGGTGGAAACCTTGTCTGTGTCTAAGCTTCCGGAGATGGAGAGCCATTTGGGTGGGAGAGTGGAGCGGGGAAGGGAAGGGAGGAAGAGGCTGCCATGGCCCCTGAATGCAGAGGCGAATCTCAGAGATTCCAGAGATTCCATCTCTCTTCCTCTTCCTCTTCCTCTTCCTCTTCCTCTTTCTGGATAATGTATGTATCTATGAGAAAGAGAAAGAGAAAGAGAGAAAGAGAAAGAGAGATTTTGGAGATGGGTTTAATCAAGTCAAGAGGTTTGCTCAAGTTGGATTTGATTAAAGTCTGGGTTCGATCGAGATGGGTTCGATCGATTGAGTTGAATTTGCTTGCGTTGTCCTCGATCAGGTTGGGTTTAATCAACGGATTTCGAGATGGGTTTAATCACTTCGGATTTGCTCGAGATGGGTTGAATCGATTTGGATCTGATCAAAGTCGGGGTCCGATCGAGCTGGATTTGCTACGTGGTGTCTTTGATTAAGTTAGGTTTAATCAGCAGATTCGGAGATCGAGTTGGATTTGCTCTGTGGTGTCTTTGATCAAGTTAGGTTTAATCAACAGATTTCTGGGGATGGGTTTAATCAAGCCGAATTTGCTCGAGTTGGGGCTTGATCAAGGTGGATTTGATTAAACTCTGGGTCCGATCGAGATGGGTTCGATCGATCGAGTTGAATTTTGCTTGCGGTGTCCTTAATCGGGTCAGGTCTTAATCGGCTGATTAATTCGAGATGGATGGGTTTAATCAATCAATTCAGGTTTGCTTGAGACGAGTTGAATCGAGCTGGATTTGATCGAACCGGGGTCCGATCGAGATGGACTTGCTCTATCGTGGCTTTGATTGAGTTAGGTTTAATCAGCTGATTCGGATTTGCTCTACGGTGTCTTCGATCAAGGTAGGTTTAATCAGCAGATTTTTGGAGACGGGTTTAATCAAGTCAAATTAGCTCGAGTTGGATCTGATTAAAGTTTGGGTTCGATTGAGCTAGATTTGCTCGCGGCGTCTTTGGTCAGATCTGGTTTATTGAAGGTGGTCACTTAAGTGGGAATGCATTGAGCTAGAAAGCCAGCAAAATGTATCGTATATGGGCACTGTACACACGTACTCTATATACAACTCTCGGGCTTACTACATCGAACTGCTTGCAATGTACCAACTCTTGCTCTACAAAATCGATGGGATCCAACAACTGATCCAACGAAATCGACGGAATCCAGTTGTTGATTCGGTGAAATCGACGGAATCCAACTGCTGATTCAGCGGAATCGACGGAATCTAGCTGTTGATTCGGTGAAATCGATGGAATCCAGTTGCTGATTCAATGAAATTGACGGAATCCATTTGCTGATTTAGCGAAATCGACGGAATCCAGCTGCTGATTCGATGAAATCGACGGGATCCAACTGCTGATTTAGCGAAATCGACGGGATCCAGTTGTCGATTCGGTGAAATCGACGGGATCCAACTGCCGATCCAGCGAAATCGACGGAATCCAGCAGTTGATTCGGTGAAATCAACGGGATCCAACTGCCGATCCAGCGAAATCGACGGAATCCAGCAGTTGATTCGGTGAAATTGACGAGAATCCAGCTGCTGATCCAGCGAAATCGACGGGAATCCAGCCGTTGATTCGGTGAAATCGACGGAATCCAATTGCCGGATTCAACGAAACTAAAAAAAATGTATGTGTTCATATGTCTGCCCCATGTGAATTGCATGTGTATGTGGCACATGCATCTGGGTTGATGCATGTCATGCATATCCGTATGTAGAATAGTATGTACACACACATACATACGGTATACGTACGTACCGAGGATCGTACGTGTACGTATACAGTATATGTACGTCTTCGTCAAGAAGAGACTGTCAGAGAGCGTGTCTCCTCCTGCTCCGGCTATGGAGCTCGGAAGTCTCGTCCTCCCGCACACTTCTTCTTCTTCTTCTTCTTCTTCTTCTTCTTCTTCTTCTTCTTCTTCCCTGCGATCTTTCCTCAACCATCACTTCCGATCCGCCCAAGACCTTGCCAACGCCCCTGCCCTTCTACTCCAGCTCGCCCACGAGCTCCGCACCTCCGAGGACCGCCTCTCTCACCTCCGCGCCTCCGCTGCGTCTTCCCTCTCCGACTGGACAAGCACCTCCTCGTCCGTGGCCTCCTCCCTCTCCTTGCTCGAGGAGAAGCTGTCCCACTTGGAAGAAGCGAGCAGCTCCTCCGATGCCGCATCCGGGGCCGTGGATGGCCGTGATCCCTTCGGTCGCCTCCCTGTTCTGGTTGCCGAGATCGCTAGGGTCGAGCGCGTTCGGCTCTATGCAGGTAGTATCTGATGTCTACATCCTCCATGATGATGAGAGAAAGATCCAAACCGAGGAGCATGAAGTGTGCCAATCATACATATCGATGTACACGTGCGCCATGATCCGGATGATTGAATCGTTGAAATGGCGATTATGACGACAACAAGAAAGATAAAAGAAGAAGATCTGAATTACTACAATGGTGGCAGGTGGCGGTGATGATGACAAGCATAAGAGGCATTGAAAAATTTGCATTTTTTTATGGTGCTTGTGTGATGAAAAAGGGATGAAAATGCATCAATGGTTCGGCATGATTGATTGTATGTCTAAGATGGGGATGAGAATAAGGACGCTAATGTCACAAGCATGATGTTTCAAAGAAGAATTCATGCATTTGTTTGCGGAACATGTCGTGTGCTTTTTCGTGCTTAAATTCGGTAGAGGAAAGAAGAAGAAAAGAGGAAGCCTACAATGGTATGATACGTGTGGACGAAACATATGCATAACCAAAGAAGGAAACTCGTAGAAATGTTTATGCTGGGATTATTACGTAGATGTGGGTTCAATTGTATCAGTAATCATAAGACTGAAGAGCTGGGAAGGAGAAATCGTTAGGCATGTAATGGGGAATCTGACACGAGTTATTATTTCTTCTAGTTAATGTAGGGTAGATCGAGTAGAGAAGATGATAGATGAATTTGAAGAGATGAATGTGTGGGTTTTCATGATAAACTTATCATGGTCTATGTATAACTAATTAATATCAAGTTAATGAAGAGTAGAATAGGTTAGGCTACACAAGAAATGCAGACAATTCCTGTAAAAGTTCCAATATTTGTTAATATACCATGGTTGCAGATTAATTTGTGTCTGGAAAGGATATTTGGTTGAGTCATAGGATTGTTTTCTTCTGGATGGACGTGTTTAGACCTAGAATGTAAAGTTTCCATGTACATAATGGGTTAACTAGCTCTTGTGCGTGCTTCTTTGAAATCATATATTACTCTTTCTTATTGATCAGTCATCATATTCGTATGACTCTTGAGTCATAACAATATAAAACCAGAGTGCCCCCTTCATTGAAGATGTCCGATTATTGATCTCAGTCTTTGCGATACAGAGACGGCGCTTCGTTTGGAAGCTCTTATTGGTGACCTCGAAGATGCTGTGTCAGCGATTGTCATTGGGACACCAAGCATCCAACTTCCAAGGAAAATGGCAAACTCGCCAGCATCTGAGGTGAGTTGAAGGACATTTCATTCATTGACAGGAAACTTTCTTTTGTTGTGCTGCTCTATCTTCTATTTGAGAATGTCTTATTGTAATCTCTAAATTGTAAACCGAGGCATCCCATAAAAAATGTCTGTATATTTCAAGACAGAAAAACCGTAACCATTTATGTATCCTGAAATATAGGATTCATGTGAATGTGTGGAAGTCGACTCCAAAAATGCAATAGGCTTCCCTTCCTTTGAAAAGCCAAGGTGGACAGACTTGTATCTTAAATGAGCATAACATTTTAGAAAGTCTAAAGAGTGAAAGCACACACATAAAAAACTTCGTTAGATGTTAGTAGTCTCTAGAGTGAATGCAATCACATGAATAAACTCGGTGGGATGTTAATGTCTTGAGAGCAAATGCAAACACCTAAAAACTTGGTTGTATGTCATGCATTATGTACTAAGGCCCATGATGCATGTCTATTGATTCAGGAGTCTTAAAAAAGCCTCGACAATAATGGACTCTCAAGGAACTTGAATATTCCAGTACTAGGCCAAAAGCACGAGGATGCATAACAATTAAGAGTAAAATTCTTACAAATGTAAAACTAGAGAAAGGATTATCTGAAGATATATGTGGTTATTAAAGGCTGGTTGGCTAAAGCCAACATATCCACAATGGCTGATGAGAAGATAAAAATATGATTGTTGTTGGGCTTGCAGCTTATGTAAGCGCTAGCTATTTTTCCGTAAACTCTTAAGTAGTTAATTTCTTAGTCTTTTTGCTCTATGAAGGGCTGCCTTTTGAAAATTATGTAGAGTAAGACATAACGCTTTTTGACTTTATGAGTCACATTGGAAAAAAAATTAAACATTGCCAATGGATACTTATGGAGACGAGCATTTACTTATAAATGCTTAGTATTCTCAGTAAATAAAAAGGACGTCTAATATCATCGATGAAAGTGTTTTTCCATCAAAACATTTTTGTGCATAGAGTGCAGCTCTGAACTGGACTATAATGGTTGTGATTGAACTTTGCAGTTTTATATGGACGTGGCATCCAGTGAACATTTGTCTTGTTTTCTTTTCTTTCTACATCCATATCTATTGCCTTATTTCTCCTTCAGTTTACATTTATTTCAAGGATAATAGAATTATACTCGAAATTCATCTTCGTCTTCAATCGTATATCTCAAAGATGACTCCTGACCAAACTAGTGAGTGCTTCAGCCTTACTTAGAAGTAGAATGTCTCTTGTTTGCATGCATGATCTTTGAATCCATTGCTCATAAGGTAAATATTTGCTTAACTGAATTATAGCTATGAATTAACGGGGTGACCACTCAATGCAGGATATCTTTGATCTTTCAAGCCAGTTCTCTACAGCAACAGCTTCTCTTCAAAGGATAGAGGATGTTATTGCCGAGATGGTAAAATCCTGGCCACAGTGGAAGAAGTTGTTGATTTCAGTTGACATTCGAGTGGACAAAGCTATTGCTTCCCTTAGACCATCCGCAATTGCAGATTATAGATCAAAATTAGCAGCCATTGGGTGGCCACCACCAGTTAAACCGGGACTCCTTCAAGAAGGGGGAAACACACATTTTAAAATGAACAACCCTCTTGTCAGGCTAAATGGTGAGATGAAACAGAAATTTGAGAGTAGTTTTGTAACATTATCCACATTGCAAGCATTACAAGGCCGTCGCAAGGCGAGACAGTTATTAGGGGTTTCACATAAAAACCGGAGAAATGGGATTGATCATCAGGATCATGAGATATTATGGACGATTGAGGAGATGGTGGCACCCCTTGGTTCAAATGCAGCTGTCCATTTTTCTAAATGGTCAGAGAATCCTGATCTTATTTTTGGATTGGCTTATCAGGTGGCACAGCAAAATTTAGAAATCATTGATACAGTTTTACAGCCTATGCTAGATCGTGTCAGGCTTGCTGGTTATTGTGTGCGTGAGGAATGGATATCTGCAGTGTCCATAATGGTCATGAATCATCTTCGATCCCATACTCTGCCTGAGCTTGTGGAAAGCATGTCAGATGACATGAAAAGCAAGGAAGAATCATCATTGTGGCTTTATGTTGTAGACTTGGCGATCTCTTTCGATAAGAAAATGCACAATCTTTCTTTGAGATCTATAGGTCCTTTAGCTTCACAGATAGAGTTGGATTCGTATGAGGAAAATGTATCTGGTTTGGAATCCGTCGTAAAATCTATGGCAGTATTCGGGGAAAGGAAAGAATGGCTAGATTTGTGGTCTCAATTAGAGCTGATTGATGCCCAAAGGAAAATCGATAGAGAACTGCAGCAAGAGACATCTTGGCGTTTATCTGATATAGTTAGCTCTGCAGGTCAAGTGTCTGGCATTGGCCAAGAAAACTTCCGGCACCCAGTAGGTGCAGAAGTCACTATGCTTAGAATGTGGTCGCTCATCAATCGATGTAGAAGTCTTCCCAAAGATGAGTGGAAACTTGAATTTATTAAAAATGTTGCATCTCCTTTCGTGAAAGGCTACGCGATGACATTGCTGCGGAGATGTCAAGAAGAAGAAGCAACGACTGCCCTTGCAGGGGACAGTGCTATTGAGAAAGTTGTGATTTGCATTAATGCCGCATGCTTTTGTGAGCATAAACTCCTAGAAGGGAGTGATGATGTATTCTTTCTTGATTTAAGACGACTTCAAATATTGCTAGCAGATGGGCAGTCTGATCTGGAGAATGGTGATGCAAATGTGTTGCAATCTGAGGAAAGCTTGGTTTCGGTGCCAGGTAGCATTTTCGACGAGGAAATATCTTGTTTGGTACAGTTCAAGAATGAGTGGCTGCAAAAAGTCGTATCAGCTACACTCAGGGCATTTGATGCAAACTGCCAAGACTACCAACGGAACAAGAAACGGTGGCAAGAAATAAAAACCAGCCCAGACATGGTTGATGTTACAGTCTCGTCCAGTTTTATAGATGGCCTTGCTATGCTCCAGACGAGGTTGGAAAGCCTTAGCCATCGCCTAGGAGAGGTGGTATTTGTAGAATTTTGGCGTGCTTTGGCATCAGGATTAGACCAGTTTTTGCTGAATTCAGTAATTTTAGGTGGGGCAAGATTTTCAGAATTGGGTTGTGCACAGCTTGCTTGTGATATGCATGCTCTCTTCCAACTTTTCCGACCTTTTTGTGTTCGACCTCAGAGCTTCTTTCCAAGCGTGAGCGACGCTATCATATTGCTAACTTTGCAAGAAGATGATGCTCTGCGATTACAGAAGAGTTTGTCTAGCTCTGGCTGGCGTTTCCAAGATCACGCAGATGAAGATAGATCAACAAGATTAAGGGAATGTGGGCTAAGATGCATCACTCCGGCATTGGCAGTTAAAATAGTGTCTGTGCGGGTTTTTTCAAAGGCTTAGCATCCGAGTAACTACACGAGTGAAAACCGATTTTGTATGATAGTACTTCCAGTTTTGATAAATTTATTAAAAAAGCTGTCCGGAGCTCATGTATTCTTTTCGTTTCAAATTTCAAGTCCGGGTCTTGAGAATATAAAGACCTTTTTTCCTGAAAGATCCACAGGATTCGAGTTTCTAAGTAGAAAATCATGCAAGAATGCAAGGTCCACAGAACCATATATTTCTGATCAGCTGTGTAGTTTGTTAAAAGTGTTTTGTTATTTTCGATGGGAAGTGTAAATACCAAATGCCGTAGCAATCTGTCCGCAAAGTATGTACAAACATTAAACAGGTAAAGAGTCTAATCTTGTCGTTGGTATGTATTGATGACTGCTAATCACTATTTAGCAACCGTTTTGTTTTCTCAAATTGTTTCTCTGTTTGCTGTATGTAACAAACACACTGTTTGCTGATGGTATCATCGGTATTCTAATTCACAATACTTTGAACTCGGTTGTGGTCACGCTCATCTTTTGCTTTGGTGCTGTCTAGCTTGTGGAATGCGCTGTCTACTGGGGATTCAGAAGCTCATACTCCTGATCAAGATCATTGTAAAGGATGGGCTAGTCAATGATGTTTATTTGTTGAGCCCTTACTTTCTTACCTGCTT
This sequence comes from Azolla pinnata, assembly GCA_037176905.1. Taxonomy (NCBI): domain Eukaryota; kingdom Viridiplantae; phylum Streptophyta; class Polypodiopsida; order Salviniales; family Salviniaceae; genus Azolla; species Azolla pinnata. Next base: position 67,412 of record JBBBWG010008446.1, on the reverse strand, counting down.
TTAAGGCTTGAATTGTGTGCACTTTTCATTCAATCTGCTAGAAAATGCACAATATTATCTAAGACTGCTGCAAACTCGCAAAAGAACAGAGGTTTAGGGTTTGCTCTTAGGGTTTAATTGATGGTTTCATTCTTGCACTTTGCTCTTAAGCTTTTTCAAAAGTTCATGGAGGAATCAGGCATAAAAATTCATTTCACAACAGATGTATCCACAATGCTTCCACTCGTTAGATTTCTCCATACTGCCTTCTACATATGGCTTGAGGTATATTTGCCTCAGCATATCTCAATACTGCCTTCTCTAAGGATTATAAATTCCGCGATTTTATAATCTCAAAAACCCTCTGTAAAAATTGCACATGATAAATAGAGCAAACAATAATAAATCACACAATTTTACACAATGGAATGTGGCTTTGAGAAGAGTGCAAAAAGAAGGAATTTGTATCTGTTACGATTGTGACCATTCGTTAATATTTGTAGCATCTCAATATCTCTAGTGTTGACATACACCATCACAATTACAAGAGGTTCAAATTCACCATCTATATAATATGCATGGGGTAGATACTAAAGTAACTCCGGAGCTTCTTGATTTTGGAGACTATTGTGCAAAAGGTGGGACTAGTTACAATTTGCACATTACACATCCGAATCGGCGCAGGGAAATATCGGGTACAACCAAAAGGAATTTGCTGTGCTATTCAAAATCAGCTTTGGCGAGAGACTGTAGCCTCTTGCAAAATCAGTGATTTAGACAACGAAGATATTGTAGACGAAGGAAAAGTATACACATTCAAAGTTCATCATGGAAAGTCACTTTGTTTATCACCACATCAGATTTGGGCCGAAAATGTTCATCTGTGTCCACTTCTTCTATTTCCTGAAGCATACATACCACAGTTAGTACATAACTAACAGCGAATGATAAACAAACATTAATGACACTCCAAACGCGGGAAACACAGTAGAAAATAACCCCTTTACTCTAATAATCCATGTCCCAAGTCCATCCAAATACCTGAACAACATCCGCTCCCCGCACCACTCGACCAAACACAAGAAGTTTATCATCCAGATGTGGTATTGCAGTTGTAGTTATGTATAGTTCAAATCCATCTGAATCAGAAGGAAATTTTGACGTTGCTAGCATAAATGGCTCATGCTTCAAACTGCAAATACGATGATGAAGGTGGAAACAGTCACTTAAGTCTTCTGCACTTGCAAATAAGTAGGAAAAAACATGCTCTCTACTAGAGGCTATTTACATATAAATAGTTGTTCTATATATGCAGTCCAGCACGATGGCGGCATTATTCTCATTCCAACATCTCACACTTTCATATTGTGTCACACACCATATGCAGATATAGTTTCTCTCTATATTTCACCCTGCACTAACTTTTTTTGGTTCATTCCCACTTTTAATGCTCATACCTTGCTTCGAGTTCATCATTCAGATGACCGACTTGTGTCCATTCCTCTCTGGTTCCTGCCTTTTCTGGATCCCCACCTTGAATCATGAAATGCTTGATGACACGATGGAAAATCAAACCATTATAGTAGCCCTTCTGGCTGCATGAATAATGTTGCAACCATTAACTGTCAGAATAAAGAAAAAATCAATTCAGCTTCACCTTTCTGGATACAGTAAAGCCTCACACTTTTACCTATATTTCACAAACTGTTTCACTGTGTCCAAAGCTCCTTGCAAAGAGAGTTGTACACTTATGGCTCCTTTTGTAGTATTGAGCACCTGTTCCATATGTGATAAATATGCCCCACAAGAAAGCCAATATCTGGACTTCGTATACTAAATGACATGGGCCATAAAAAGAACAGAAAAATTTACCGCATAACGTGGTGCTTTTGCGAGTTTATGTCCATGCCCAAACCCAAAAGTGTCTTCATCCTACAAGCCAGTAAGTTTGTTAATTAGGAGATTATTGGGAACAGTAATTCACCTCAAATGAGTTTCTAATTAGTCCACTTTAAGCCCTGATTTTTAAAGCTTGATTAAATGCAGAAACATGGTAGCAATATTGTACCTTGCGGCAAAGTTTGTAGGATGCAAGTGACCTTATCACTCAGAAAAGAAAACCATGCTAGGTTGAAAGTAGCTCATCTACTTAAATTACTTGATGCATATGAAATCGTGCTTCGGAAAAAAAGACAGAGATGCTATCTCATGACTTTTAAAATGTTCTCTTTTAGGATTTTGAAGAAATCTCGTCCTGGATTGGTGTATCTAGGTTTTTTAGGATATGACAATTTTGAGATAACTTTGGTTACCCATGCATCTCAATAAGCGTGCTCCAAGCTTACAGAAGACACCAAATTATAGTTAACAACATATAGTACAGAGTGATATTTGAGTTTTGATACAAAGTTAAAGACTGTGAATTATTATACACATTGGAAAAGACAGTTAACTGAAAAACATCTCCCCATAGGAAAAATACTAATTTTCTATCTATTCAAAGTCACCATTAGCAATGTTGTTCAATCGATCCACCGAGTAGGTGATCATCCTTTCTCTATTTGAAGTTGAAAATACTATTTTGACAATTAGAACATTCCTTTTTCTGTATCCTGATAAATTATACCTGTTTCCTAAGACAATTGAGATGCTTTTTCAAAAGAGATTTTTACCTCAAATAGAAAATGGGATTCGCTCTGACCAGTATCCCTAAGATCAATAAAGGAAATGTCAAAAAACTATTTTTCCAGTATATTGTAATGAAACCCAAGAAATCATAATGAAACCAATCGAAGCAACATAAAAGCAGGGCATGCTAATCAAGAACTCACAGTGAAGCAAGAAGAGAGTGGGAAGAAAAAACAAAGCTAAAACGGACCTAAAGTGTGAAATTTTGATAGGAATTATACAACATCACGTAGAAGTGATCATCACCACTTAGAAAATTTTGATAAGAACTACGTAACATCACGTAGAAGTGATCATCATCATTTAGAAAACTTTCACAGACAAGCATAACAATAGTTGAAGCAGCAGCATTGCCACCATACCTAACGAGAATTCTAAAAGCGATTTATTTTCATGAGAATCTATGCAAACGAGAAGCATCAGAATCGTTTTCACAACGAGGAAACAAGCATAAAAAAGGAAAGCTGCAAATTTGGTGAGGTTCTTTTCTCAACGACGGCATCTTCAGCACAAGCTATGGATCTAAAAAAGCACACGGAAGGGAAACCGAGGGAAGCTAAACGAATTGGAGTCCATGGTGCTCATAATGGCATGAGGAAGCGGTAAAAACACAATTACTATCACTCTTCCATGGTTTGCCATGTCCTTTCCAGTCTCGAGGGTTTATGCTCTCCGCAAATAACCAGATTGCAGCAAGATATTTCCTCCGCTTTCCTAACTCGAAATTGTGCAGAGCAACAACAAAGAGAGAAAGGAAACGGGGAAGAAGCAAGCAAACAAGCAAAAAAAAAAAAAAAAAAGGAAAAGAAAATGCGATGACTTACTTGGGGGCGCGGTGCCGGTGGAGGAGGAAGAGGAGGGCAGAGATGAGGAGGAGGAGGGCGGAGAGGGACAAGATGGTGGGGATGGTGAAGCTCCGGGAGGGGCCCTTCTTCTTCTTGCTTTGCTGAAGGAGAGCCTGAGGCTTGATCCTCGCCATGGCTATGGAGAAAAAACAGAGAGAAGAGAGGAACAGGGGAGGAAGAAGAAGAAGAAGAAGAAGAAGAAGAAGAAGGAAACAGAGGATTTAAATGAACCAGAGTTCGAATCCGGCCACGGCCACTTCTTTTCCAAACTCCATTTTTAGTTCAATCTTGAGACACACAAAAAAAAAACAAAGAAAACACAAACAAGATTTGAGTTTTTTTTTTTTACTTGTGTGTTATATATAGTTGTGGAATTCATTGGCATTATTTGCCCATTCGATGTTATCGGCGATCTGATCTCTTAGCGCTGTCTTTCGCTCATCACTCTGATCAGCGACGGAAGCTGCTCTACTCTCCGGATCGAACCGTATTAAAGCCATCGACAGAATGCAACCGAGAACTGGAGGCGGATGATACAGCTCCTGAAATCCCCTGCATCAGCTGCCACGAAGAATCGATCGGTTTCGTGCCGTTTTTTCCTCTGCGAATTCGCTCTGTTTGATCGTCATCGCGATTACTTCGCCTTGCAGGCTTCGCTGATGATAATTGGGGCAATGCTCATCTTGCTTTTGATCATGCTTCACCCACTGCTAAGATAAAGTTGGGCACTGAACATGACCAAAGGGTATGAATCCAGCTCCTCCTAGGAGAGCGGCAAAATAGGGTGAGCAAATCAAAAGGTATCGGCAGAAAAGCGACCGCTCTACTAGGCCTACCACCACTCCACTTATATCTAAAACCTATTTAAAATATGTTTATCTTGAATACATTCTCCCGCAACTTGGCTAGATTTTTCCAGACTCGGCCTTTTGTCGAATCGTTTCTGGTATAATTAAAAAAAAAAAAGTGTTTCAGATTGTTTCGAGTATTTAAATTGTAACCTTCGAGAAATTGCCTGGAACATATAAGAGGAATTACAGTGCTGTTTATCAGGTACAATGTGTTTCGAAGATTGTTTCAAGAACTTCCCACCTTTGAGCAACTATGGGGAGCATAAAAAGGAGAGAACCTTTTGTACTGTTACAAGCTCTAAGCGTTTTTGGGGATGGTTGAACGAAATATTGAGGCAATTTAAATCGCAAAGGCCGTTTGATTTTTAGGACAGAGTGATGCAAATTAAGTTTTCGATAACTGATCCAGTAGGCATCGGAGATTTTCAAGTCAACAGAGCAGCCAGATGAAAATATTCCAAAGAAACCATTTTCTCTAATGTGTTTTGAAGTATATATATATATACCTTCATATAATTTCCCTTGAATGATTATACAACTTTCACAATTTCTACGGATTCAATTAACTTGGACGAATAAGTGCCATCAAATGACGATTACAACCAACAGAACGATCACATTACTCACAACCGATAAATCACTCACTGATCTACCTGACTTCGATTCGGATCGAGGAGCACCATATCACCGGTGACAAAACACAATCATGTCATCAAAGTAAGACTGCATAATTCCATCATAAAACAATAGCATTAGCATCCAACAATGGTCGATTCCTCGAGGAAGTGCAATCGACCGTTCGGATGCATTGGGCTAAGAATGCTTTCTTAAGCATAGCTAAGGACATTACAAGAGGATAAGAAGGAAGCTTGAGTTTGTCGAAACTCACTCTCCTCTATCGCTTATTATATTCAATCTGGAGAGTAGATCTCATGTCAAAACTCGATCTCCTCTATCAATTATTCAATCTAGATAGTAGATCTCATGTCAAAACTCGTTCTCCTCTGTCAAGTATTCAATCTAGATAGCAGATCGTATGGGCTGCTAATGCAATTATTCAATCTAGATAGCAGATCTTATGGGCTGCTAATGCAATTATTCAATCTAGACAAGAGTTCAAGAAGAGAATCATATGCCATTAACTAGCCTTGCAAAGCTAAGCCTCAATCTGAATGCATACCTTGGTGGGCATCCGTAGGAGTCCGCAATTTACAGCATTTCCTCTAAAAAATCAAGACAAACATATAAAATGAAGGTATAAATACAGTATTTGAAAATTTAAGTGAAATAAATCTAGCCTTGCAGCTGTACAACACACAAGTGTTTTGCTTATGAACACAAGGATACCTGGTGTCAAACCAATAATACATTCAGCCGATCGGTGATGAGTTCTTTATGTTACAATGCAGTCTTCCGATTGCGAAATACGCTACGGTAAAATTACATCCTCTAAAGAAAGTGGAGGAATTTGCAGCCAGAATCCAAAACACTGAAAGTTGGAAACGAAATCCAAACTACCCAATTCTGTAGCTAATTAATTCTCTTCAGATTACCATGTTATGTTCAAGGATGGTGATGCATACCTGTTTCTTCTGCTCAACTTTAGCTGCATAATACTATGCAGTAATTGTCTCTGATACCTGTTCCTTCTGCTTGATTTAAGTCTTTACACCAAAAGCTGATTTAAGTCTTTACTCCAAAGACAATTCTTTGATTGCGTGATCAACGATTTTTCTGAGATTTCAATCTTTTTAGAGAGAAGACAACAACTCTCCATACCCCTAAGCAGTGATTGTGTCCGATTCCTGTTCCATCTGCTTGACTTCACCAGCTTCATAACAGCACCAAGCAAGAATGGTGTCCGATAGCTGTGTTATTTCTGCTCTCCTTATTCACTTTATAGCACCATTCCCATCTAGTGCTCGGTGCTTGATAGTCCTTATTACACCCACATATCTTATTGCAATTAATCTCTTGATACAAAACTATACAGAAAACTACATGAGAGGAAGGTAGCCTCCACCGTGGGCCTTTCTTAAAATCAATGGGCCAGCAGTCTCAGGGACCTTATCAAGAATCCGCATGCATATCTCCAGTACATCTGGAAATCCAGTTGCAAGAGTAGCTAGCTGAACTCTCAATTTTACGTCACGAACGTACTTCAGAAGGCATCTAAAAGACTTTTCCAAATACTTTGCCCAATCAAGAGGCAAGCCCCCTGGACTTAGCCATGTAGAAAAGTCGATATTCCGTTCCCTGCCTGTCACCTCGGATCTGTAAAATCGAGCCAATTCCATTAGCATATTGGCTGGAAGCGGTAAAGCAGCCACAAACTCGGCCAAAAATGGTTCGATCCACCCTGGATTTTGCATTTGATTCCAAATCACAGGCGCCCATTCGCTTGGTTGATTTAAATTATATGCCTCTGCTACTACTAGTGCCTCTTCAAATCGAGACTGCTCCACAAAGAGTCGTCGAGCATTTGTTTCAGTAAGATTCAACCACTGGATCTCTGGGATGCGTATTTGCAGAGAGATTAATGATGCTTGAGCACAATTCCACCTTGCTCTGTTCCCAGCATCAACACTCGCCCAGACCTCAGCAGCTTCGACATTATAGCGCATTATTTTGAGAAGTTCATCGCTTTGTTCTAGTACATGATCGATGTCAAATTGCTGCACCCCTGTGCGAGCTCTTGATTCTACAAGAGCAGCCATCTCATGTTTCATGTCAAACTGCTTGAAGACCTGCAGTCAAGATAACACCAGAGGTCAGTAGTCATAAGATTTCTATAATACTAAGCTTAAGGCTTAAGAAATATGTAGGGCTTAGGTCCTGACCTTTCCAAAAGCATCCAGATCATTAGGATTGAAATGTTTTAGGGTTGAGAGTACTGCCATTCGAAAGCCACGGACAGAAGCTGATGATTCCATCGCTGCTTCTACAGCAGCTCTTTTGTGAAGCAGAAGCTCTAGCTGCCCATTTTCTATCAATATATTGAGTATGAAATGTAATGACTGAAAATTATTGATCCCAGTAACTAGTCGTGCAAGGGATCCGAAATCCCCTTCAGAGAGATACGATTCAACACGCGTTGATGCTAATGTCAATAGAACATCTATACCACTAAGGCAAGAAGATGACATGTAAAATCCGTAAGCACAAACAAGGAGCTCTACCTGTAAAATGCAGAACATGCTCTTTTATTATTACATTCATGAGAACAGAACTCATCAGGGATTCACATCGAACATGAGAGTACCTCACACTTATTTGGAACTTCATGGCCGCTCAATACTATGTGCATGAGAGCATGTCCCATTTCAGATTCGGATTGACAGAGTTGAGCCCATTTAAGAAAATCAGAAGGCCTCCACAGCAAAGGAGATGGCCCTTCCTCTAGTAGAGAAGACTCCATAAATCCCCCACGATGGGCTGCTAAAAGACCCTGTAAGGTGGAGACTTTAACAGTAGGCAATCACAGTTTACGATGATAAAGGCACAACAGATATGTATGTTTTTACAATTTGAATGGTTTTGTTTTGATCTCTGAAGAGGAAGAAGGTACCTTAAGAAAGGACTCAGCAAGAATCCTTGCAACACTAGCAGCAGGCATTGAATGTGTTTCAACCAGTAATTTGGCTTGGGGAAACGAATCTTGAGCTTTCAGAGACAGAAGCTGCAAAAGCTGTGTTGGTGACTTTGAAAAAGCATCAGCGAACGAGAGGCCAAGGAAGCTTGCAATTCGTGCAACTGCTGTAATTCTTTCACAACTACCACGCCCACAACCTTGGGGACAAGCCTTCGTTATCAAATCAAGAGCCTACGTAATCCCACAAACAGTGATTAATAATAAAAATTGACAGATATGCCGGGTACAGAAGCAAACATTCATAGTCTAGAATTAAACCTCTAATGGACTAGCTGATGTGATGTCATCCACCAAACTTAAAGACTGGAGATGTTCGGCAATGATTGTAGGAATAACAGAGGGCGTAAGGCGGCCAAGGACTGTTGATGTAGAGATTTCTGCAATCACAAGGGCTGTTTCCACTAGTAATAATTCTATTGGCACATGTGTTGGAGCCAACTTCTGTTGAAGTTGTCTTGCAGCGGACATCTGCCCTACTTCTAAAAGAGAAAGGATAGCTTGTCCCAATTCTTGCTCATCCACACGCTCTTCCCACAAGCTGTGTTCCTCAACAGTAATGCTGTGCTCTTTTACATCATCTTGAAGTGTATAGCTGCCTTTCCATTCACCCTTCTGGACAGAGCTCAAAACGGCCTGGCTGTTGACTTCTTGTTCCAGTTGTACCTTCGAAAGTTTATCAACCTGTGTTCTTTTATGCTGCACATAATTTCTTGTTCGTCTCTTATGCTTTGGACCTATCTCTTGCTCCTGGACTTCAGCTTTGTGCTGCTCATGGTAAGCTGATGTACTCGCTTGCCAGACAGTGGATCTAGCTTGTGAACTTCTAAGATGGTTATCCACAAGAGACACTAAATTTGCTGTTTGTTGTATGGATTCGGGAATGGCAATACCAGCAACACCATCATCCTGCGCAACTTTGGACGTTGTAACATTCAAACTTGGAATAAATGACTTTTTGCTTTGTGCTGATGTGGACTTCCCCACAGCAAGCAGCCATATCCTCGTTTCCAGTTCACGAAGCTGATGCACAGGATATTTCCTATCACATAAATAGAACTCAATTTAAAAATATAACATTTGCATCATCATTGTGTTCGTATAATGATGAATAAGAAACAAAGTATGTCCATCAAAGAAGAACAATACGGGGGTGTGTTAGTTATCTGGCCACTAAGCCACTGCAGAGCGAACAGAAGGATTCCATGGAGTTCTGATGGGGATACTTCATGTTCAAATTTATCTGCATGCTTCAAGAAGAATAATCCACCCTGATAAGATAAAAGCTACAATTGATTAGGCAAATGCCAAAGGTATAACTGCAAATATTAATCTGATTGAAACAATTCTATATAGCAGGATTTGACCACAATATAAGGTATTACAAATCACCTTAATCTGAACTTCCTAAAACAGCCTGAGACCAATACACGATATAAATCATGTGACCATGAAAACAACGTCAAGCTTTCCTTCACAAACATACAAACATAAAAAAGAACCTGGAGCGATGGCAGTGAATGCCTGACAAAAAGTTCATGGCAATGCTTCCATAATGCAACTCGTTCTTCAGGAATATCCCACAGAAACTCTCGCCATTCAGCTACCATAGTTTCAGCCTGCACAATGAAAACATTGACATTGAAAACATTTAATAAATATTCATAAAACATTTACCTCATTTTTGTCCTGTATTCAGCAATTAAATATATCAAGAAGAAAACGCATGATGCATAACACTGGATATAAGAAACCTACACCATCTCACACTTGCACTACAGAGATATGGAATTCAAGCATAAACTGTTGTTGATTGGTAAAAATTGGATGAGGAAGTTGGCACGTACTGCCTGAATAAAATTTCTACTATGTTCCTCTAGCATCTGTTGAAAGCGAACCATTCTATTTATAATTAAAAAAAGGCATTTTATAATTAATGTTGTGGAGCATATGTAAGATCAAGAAGCCAGATGTATCTCATCTTGATAATGCATTGAATTACCATTTTTAGAGCTTGATGTATCAGCAGTAAATTAGATCACTGTACGAAAAACCAAGGCAGGAGAGTCCCTTTCACAAACCTGTGTTTCAGTTACATGGTGCATTGCTTTAGCATTCAGTCCGGTGTACTCCAGCTGTTGAGCCCATTTACGAGCTTGATCCCATTCCCTTTGACTTTCTAATGCTAGCAATAATGCATCATCATCAAGGCCTGCACCCTGCACCATAGTTTCCAAGCCTTGCTGAAGAGCAGGCTCAGCAAGCTGAATTTTCCAGTAAAGCTGGCGGAAGCGTTTGGCCGCTGCACCTCCATCTCCAAAATCAGCATTAGATAGAAGTTGTAAAAGGGAACGTCGTTCGTATGGAGAGGGGCAAGACTCTAGAATGGTATCAGCTGCAGTAACTGCAGATACACTTGCCAAAGTTGCTGTTGATGCCTTACCACCCCTGTTTGAAATATGGTGGGCCTGGTTACTCTCTTCTCTCACACGTGAAGAAAACGTTCCAAGATGAGAAGCAGCTTCTGAAATTCTCATTTGCGAGAATGCCTGTTTCATATATATAACAACACTCAGCCCCACATGATAAGATAACTAAGATCAACCAAACCCAGTACGTATCTATTTGGCACAAACTTAAGTTGAGATTTCACCTGAAGAAACCGAAAAAATGGAAGTAATGAAGAAGAGGGAATAAACAGTTCAAAAGCCTTCAGAAGAGGGAAAAACCGTTGTTGTTCACAAAGCATAACTATCATTCTGGATAAGGAATTTTGTTCATCAACGATATTATTCTGCAAAGCTGCATTCGTATTTTGATCTTTCTGGTTGGTAATTGAATCAGTTACGTCATCAGCTTTCAAATCACTCTTAGCAGCCACTGGCATCTGAATTTGTCCCACTCGTGTAGCTGCTTCATCTCTAAAACTAGCACTGTTTCTTTCAGGTGACTGCAGGCATCTTCTTTTAGGGTTCTTTCGGTTATATTGGAAATCAACAATGCGAAAATGATCAGCTAATCCATTAGTTGCTTCAACAGCAGCCCCTACAGCGGCAGCTATATGGGCTGCAGCATCATTCACTTTGATTGATGAGGTTTCCCTAGAAAAAGAATGATAAAGTCACTCAACGGATTCTATATTAAATCAAAAAAACTTTTCCAGATTTGTATCAGGTTGTCCACGTGACAACAAAAATTATTTTTATGAAAATTTGAAAATTCACAAGGCAGGCAATTTTTCCTTGGACAAATGCAAAATCACTACTGCCATGGAAAAATACATAAAAACCATACACAACACAAAAATATCGTATGATTCTATGGTATGGAAAATGCTGGCTTGTAGAATTCTAAATCTACAGTGATAATTACACTTCACACACATTTGGACCATCTATGTTTGATAGTGGATGGATTGAATTGTAATGTAACATCTCACCCCGTGAATGTTTAGATCTTCTCATTAGGTCCTTACTGTCAAGGCCTCATCTCTGAAAACGTGGTTGAATTAACTTCATCTCTATTCTGAATACTGCTTTCATATCATCTGGACTTATTATTAATAAGCAACAGACCAGCTACTGTACATGAGGTTATCATACCTGACTGAAGGGCTTCAATGCACAGTTCATGAAGAATATACAATTTATATCATTTTGGAAAATGCAGGATTCTCAACTCCTATTTCTGACCCTCATCTTTCAATAATAATGTTCCAGAGCACTTGCAGTAATTTCCAGATAAACGTACACTTGCACAACATTTTCATGTTGCCTATGGCATATATTCACATGATTTCAAGAGCAATATAAATTTTCAAATGCACTCGTGTTATAAACATGTGCAAAGTATTAGGGAGTAGTCTTGGTTTTGTTTGGCCAAGCACGTGAAAGTTAATGCATGACCAAAAAGGAAATCATCTCGTATACTCCCAATATAGAAAATTAACAATAGGATTTTGATGTAAGAGAAGTGAATAGCACTAGAAAGATACAAGAAGATCATGCTCAGAATTCCTGATTGAAATTCATTCATGCTTATAATAGGCAGAGTGTGTTAAATTGTGTTTTGTATTTTACATTTGCACGCATGTGTGTATGCTTCTTTTCCTCTACCTATCTCCACCTTTCTGTGCACTAACACATCACACTTCTACTGAGCTAATTTAAAAATCACGTTCACAACAAAAAGCCAATCTATAGAGAAAACGGATACCTGGCAGCAGTGATTTCCAACCATACTGTCAAGCAACCTATAGCAGTCACATCAGGGAAACAAGATGATATCACAGCAAGCAATGGCCAATGCATATCCTTTGCTTTCGTCAACAGTGCAGTTCCAGGATGTTTCCTCTGTTCACAATCAGCCAGAATCTCAAACAGCTCACATGGGGTTGCTTCTGCTTTCACCACGTGATCCTGAGATATACTTATACTAGCAGCAGGAGTATTTGGTGCCTTTTGCCAAGCTGTTTGGAGAGTTTTGAGGACTGTCAGAATGTGACTTCGTAATCTAGGGTCTGTAAATTCTTGTGATGCCTGCATCATACGCACAATGCAAAAGAGCCCTTGGAGTCTATAAGAAAATTAAAATCATGAACGTACAAACAGTGTGATAACTACAATTATTACCACAGAAATTAGTACTTCCAAAGGGCAGCCTTCCGATTGAGCTTCAGCAAGGAATCCAACCTAAAAAAAACATTGATTCAGTCTCAGCAGAGAATGATGCACTTCAACTACATACACTTTTGAAGTTGTATCCAGCTTATTACTCATAAATTTTACATTTCCCTATTTATTTCATCTTTTATGACTGAATTCATTATTCTGATGAATGATTATGTGTAAAAGTACAGTATGATGCTTATGTAGCCATATAATCTGTTGTGGGAGGTTAAAAGACAGGTAATATACCCAATCATTGTCCCTTGCAAGCATTATCAAGTACACCGTACTAATCGGAAGTTGATGCACATTGCAAAATGTAGTCACTAGGCTCCATCTTTCACTGGACACACATTGCTGACGCCTGAGTTCTGACCCATCATACAGTCCACTAAAGAGCGACGCACCAGCACTGACATCTTTTTCTACCGGTAGTGGCAAGCTTGCTTTTTCCAAAATCTGTAATACTGTGACCAGTGTTCTAGACAATTTCCCAGTTAAAGATGTGTTCTTTTTCTGGAGTGATAAAATGGCTAGCCCAGCCTCCCTGTACTCATCTGCAAGCAATCTAGCCAGTGAACCAGCAGGGTCACTTTCTTGAATTATTGATGAATCAACATGGATATCTGCTAGACCCTTCTGCTTGCAAAAAGAACTGATTCGGGACAAAGCTGCAACATCAACACGGAGCATAGCAGCTGGGAAACCACACAATTCTAGGAGACTAGAAGCAGCAGCCACCAACACTGGATTTTCAAAGTTCATTATAGCAAGCGGCAGAACCTGGCAATATCAAGTATTTGTAGAAAATTTATCATCAAACGAGCAATGCCGTTTAAAGAATACAATAGAAATCGATTTTACTCAAATGTAGCCTATCACCATTTCATAGAGAGACATTATTGTAATCAACATATCTTGAAGATTAGACAGCATTCTATGAAATATTATTGGTTCTACTGGAAATTCTAATCCATAAATTTCTATTGAAAACATCTTTGACAGAGAAGTTTACTACTTGCCACAACAAGAGGCATAACGTGCAAAACCTTGTGAATGCGGCATACTTCTATATCTGCTCATCTGAAGTTATGAACTGTAGAACTCTTCAGCAGTGCTCACAATAAATGAAAAAGATGGAAAATCATATACCAATCGCATAGCATGACAGCATGTTTCAGTCAAATAGTAGTCAACATTATATGTTTAACACCATTTTAGACAAACTTTACATTGAGTCAACCCAACTGGTGATCTTTAAAGGCGAAAGTTCCGGTCCTATGAGTCAAGAATCGTGGATAGAAAGATTCATCATTTTAGCTATTTTATTTTTAATTACATTTCTATGGTTTGTTGTTCTTGAAAAGGAGGCTGCAATAACACGTGATCCCTCATTTGGTCGTACAGCACATTCCGCCCATGTAAAGACATTAACATATCATCTTCTTTCTTATAAGTAAAACAGTTGTTAATATTATCCACTTAATACAACATTACTCACATTGGTAAGATATTTTTCCTCATGTGACGATAAAGGTGACAGTACAGCATGTAGTTCAGATGACATGTGTAGTTGTCCTCTTTGGAATTTGCCGACATGCTCACGTATCATAGATCCTTGAGCATTGAAGTTTTGCAGCCTCAGAGCAAGAAGAGAATTGAATGCTGCCATTGCACGGCCCCTTTGGAGATGATGACCTACCCCAACTGCTTTATCCTATAGGAAAATCACCATTTGGAAAAAAAAATTTAATTAATCTGTCAGCATCAGTTTTTGAAAAAGGAGTTACATAAGGCCTAAAAAATTATATTACTTATCTTAGACATATTCATACATACACTTGCAAGGTAAGAGAGTCCCAGATAAGATATAATGCAATATCTACCTCTAATTGTGAAGATGCATAAAGCTCATCTTGAATGCGCTTTTGGACGATATTCTCCCACGCAATAGGATCATTTTCGTTCATAACTATCTGAGAATAGAGAGTCCTGTTTTCATCCCAGCCATGAAAAACTTCTTGCCCGCCAATCACAGACCCCTTCCAATCAGAATGAAAATTAGTTTCAACAAGCAGCATTTTAACAAGCAGCATTGCACTTCACTGCCAAAGCCTCACCTGAACACTAAGCCGAATCAGCTGCCTTACACTTCTGGGAAACCAATGAGGCATCATTTCAACCAAGGAAGTGTCCCCACAAGCAGAAGAGAATATCTTCTCGCGCCACTGAAGGTACCCAGAAAATCCTGGTTGTGTCCTCATGGAAGTAGCTGTAACATTAACAATAAATCTCAACTACTAGTTAGATCAACGACAATGTATTCTCATGCCTAAATATTGACCAATTATTACCGGATTTTTTATGAAAACTAGTCAACCACCAAGTGTTTGGAGTAATGCAAGCAGATGATAAATATCTCCATAGAGTGGGGTATTGTTGCAACATGGGTTGAAGATTTTCCAAGGTACACTGCCATGAGGATTTGTCGTATCGTGTAACACGCCCACTGCATAGGCATTCTTCTAGTTTCACTGGTGCATACATTAAAGTAGAAAGAGCCATGAGCTCTCCTCCAGCTATAGCCATATCATCAACAGTAAGAATAAAATCCTCCATTTCTGTTGTGGAAGCTAGATGCCCTGAATTAAAATTGTGAGCAAGGATTGTTCGAGCATTAGCAAAAGACATCTCATATTCGCTGCCCTTTATTCGGGAGGATAGTAACCACAAAGCCCAATGTTGGAAACATCCCTGATAATGTCAATTTTCCATTATTCTTCAGAAACAGCTAAATAAATCTGGAAATATACTTCACTGGAAAATTTTATAATCTAAGATTTAATGAGAAAACTTAAAATGCAACACATTTCTAAAATGTCTGATTGAGAATAATTACCACAACAGCCTGCATAACAACTGAGGACGTTGTATCCAGTGCTAAGGAGTGATGATCCAGGTAAAATCCCATAAAATTTGGTAACGTATGTCGAACACAATGGCGCAGAACCAATTCATGAAATGCTTGCTCAGTTTCTTGTTTTAAGTTAGTTTTGCCACCTAGAAAGAGTTTACGAGAATTGTTATACAGTATTCCAGCTCGGGCAAGCAGTGATACCAACTGTGTTGTACCATGCCAATAGCTCTGTAAAAAAATGTGGCTTTTTGCTATTTTTTCTTCAATCATCTGGTAAATCCAACTCGTGCAAGCATTTCCCAGTTCCACTAGTAGAAATCTGACACTGGGTATGACAATCTCGACAGCATCAAGAACTAAGCCATATAGTCCATCTTGAGATCTTTGTTCAGTTCTTATTTCCCAGTCATAATCAGCTTTCAATGGATCAGAACAGTCTAACCGAATCCGTAGTTCACCGTCTAACAGCACGGAATTGGGAATAGACTCTAGTAGAAAAGAAACTTCTGCCCCATCATTCCGAGAAATAGCTGCCTGAAAACGAGCCTCCCATGAAATGGTAGTGAGCACAAGTGTTTCTTGATCAACACAAATCTGTAAACAATAAAAATATAACAAGAAAATATTGTTAGCAACACATGTGTGCAAACATGCTTAAATTTGTGTACAAGAACTCAAACAAACTCTTGCCCGAAAGACACAAAAATAACTCAATTTTTCCAGAGAAAGTTCTTCTCTACCATTAGAGATGCAGTCAGTCTCTTAAGAGATGTTATTAAACGTACTTCTTGAGGTCCATAGGAGGAACTAGTAATAGGCACTACTGAATTGTAACTTCCCCATAGTATGTACAAGGTCTGTAAAACTTGGATGAAATATCCCATGTATAAAAATCTACTTCCATGTATATGTAGCAGAACTATTTAGGATTCCATTGTCTTGCCTACTATTGTTACCTGTATACAAAGGTAGGGTTGAAGAGACTGAAGCGGCCTACTATTATCATGTGTATAGAAAGCTAGAACTAGAAAGTATTCTCATATGATGAGCTTTTAGTTTTCTTTCAACATTCTTTGCTATCTTTGAAACATATGTAAAGCTCTTAAAACCAGATACAGCAGTTTCTGGCCATTAATATTCAACCCTCATAATTTATGAACATGGTTGACAACCTATTAGGATGATGATTGGCCAGTCACTATGAGTATTCATGATGTCATATGATACCTTTCTTAGATTGGCAATGTTCATAGTCCATGTATCTTTATGTCATAATAATCTTTACAATATGTTCATCCATTACCACGGAACTTTCTTAGATGGAGAATCTATCAACATTTTTTCTTCAATTTGTCATACATAGTGTGTATAGAGCTGGCAATCTACCATAAAAACACCTCACAAAATCCAGATACACAAAGCTGATGTGTCCCTCCTAGATCTGAAGAAGATGCCTTCAGAAACCATATGCTGCTATACCCATACAATTCCTCTTCACTACCCATCTTTGAATTATCATAATTCCTACCATATATTATCCGAGTCACCTCCTGAAAATATTCAGGCTACAGACAAATCCAAATTTGAGCTTCATTTGGTAAATCTCTTTTCACTATGAACTCATAATTGTTGGAAAGGATATTGCATGCTGGACCTTGGAAAAATGAAGAAACGTCTAGAAACACAAGAAAGATTGCTTGTATATTTTAAATTTGCGCAATTTAAATCATGCTTCTCAAATATCAATACCTCATACAAACAAATCACAAGAAAGACTAAATAAGCCCACATACCCGATCAAGTGTCCTCTTGTCCCAGATTTTTAGCCACACAGCTGGGCCCACCCAATATGCTGGAGAGAGATCTTCCAGGGAACTGTGTTCTGGGTTTGAACTTTCTGTACCATTCCAGTCACCAAGGACAACGCCGTTGGCCTCCCCACATGTGATTATAAAATCTTCAGGTTCTTTCAACGAGCACACAAGATGTGGAACATTAGATAATACAGGTTCTGAGGGGGTTCTAGTTGGATCTGGTAATGACCTTTGGAGCATCCCATAACTCCACCCAAAGTTACTGCTTGGATAAGCCCTCTTCCATTATCATGCAAAACATATCATCAGCATTGAAATCTATGAAATCATTTCAGGAACTTCACAATTTTAAAGGAAAAATGAGACAAGACCTCAAGGATTGATATTATTTCTAGAATCTCCAAGTCTTGCAAGTCGAGGCAACCCAGCTTTGCTAGTTCATTAATAACCTCCGCCCTTATGAAGCGGGAAACTGTTCCAAAAGCTAATTCTCGTAAAACCGTTTCCACATCTTCCCCAAGTCGGCTAAGTGCTATCATTGCTTTTGATGCTTCTCCCTGCAAAAGTTCGTATTACGAATAGCAATCAAAATTCAATGGTTAAAACGTGCAGATTGATTATTGGACTAATGCCATATATGTAGATTTCACCAAATCAATTCACAAAAAAATTCAATCAGCGATTATATGTAAATTCTATCAATTTACCTTGCAGAACAGTTCATAAACAAACGCTCTCCCAATGAATTGAACTTCTTTGAAGATATTCTGACTGTGTTGTTGGGAGACAATATCCACTGATTGTAAACGATGTAGTTGAGCAACAGCAAGTGGCAATCTTCCTGCTCTTAAAGCTTCACGAACAATCTCTGCTAAATTAATACTTCCCTTCTCCCACCTATTAAACATCTCATAGGAACTCTCAGAAATATTTTTATCTCCATTTTCACCAACTCCAACAATCCACAAGGAGTCTTCTGGTTTGGAAAATTTATCTCCATCCACAGTCTGTTCCGAAACAGGTGAACCATAATCTTGCCGGCTCTCTGCTGCAACTTCATCACTAGCTTCCTTCTACATATAAATGCAAGAATCGGTAATTTGAAAGGAAAAAAATCTCTTGTAAGTGCAGAAGCAAGCTAAGAGAGTATAACCTTCCCAACCTGTGGACGGCCCCTTCGTATTTGCAATTGATGTTGCATTTTCCTGATAACCTCCAGAAAACGTGACATCTCATGTAGGTTGCACCCCATATCTGATAGAGAGCTAACATTCTTCTGAGAATCTGGTACACCATCATTATGTTGATTTTTCAAATTTAACATGCCGTATTGCTTGATTAACTTTATCACAAACCGTGCAAGAAGTGACAACAGCCTGAAAATCAAAGGAAGCCTCACCATCACATGGTTCTGGTATATTCACATGCTTGGAGAGTAATAAACAAAGATCATTTTTAGCAATTTTTAGAAGGTGAAAGACCTACAAGATAAAGTACCAGATTACATTTTAATCACAGCCTCTTCCTTGCAAACAAAAAAAAAATGTAAACAGAAATAAAATTGAAAATGAAACTACTAGAAATGAAGAAAAGAATATACTGTTATCAATACAATCGAAGTTCTTTACTCATAAAAACTGTAACTTTCACCTTCAAAAGATCTTCAAAACTCTCACCTTCAAGTCTCCTCCACTCTTAGACTTTGCACTCTATTACCTTGCACAAAGGCCAACATCTTGTTTTAAGAGGCAGTAGTATCCCTCTCTTACTTCATAAATATTAGCATAGTAGCAGTCATAGATTCCAATTCCACCACCTTGATGCCATCTACCTATTTTAATTCAACTGATAAGTTGAGGTTTGCAGTTCCCCACCCTACGGAGCACATGTAATAATTGTGTATATCCACATAGGCGACCCTGATATGAATATGGGCTCAGATGTTTATAGAAGCAGAGTCTAACAGTGAACCTGCTGAATCCATGTTCTTCATAATTTCCAACTCCAACCCCTTGATGCTATATAAAGAGTTAATGGGTTTGCGAGCCTGTCTTTTCGATTACAATTTTCAACTGCTGTGTAGAGGTTTGCACTTGTCCACAACACTATGGAGCCCGTGTGATATGTATATCCGAATCCCTGATGATGTATCTGCTCTCAGATATTTATAGAAAGATTGTCAAACAGTAAGCCATCTTATCAAGAAATATTGTGTGATGATCCATATTCTTTATTATTTGATTTGATGATGTCAGTTCAAATTACTCTATTCTCCACTTTAGCGTCATGTTTGGGGGGGGAGGAGGGGGGGCCGAAGTTGTATTAGAGCAAGGGTAGTCCATATACGCTAATGCCATGTGGTTGGAACCATTTTCACCATTCAGCAACAGAGGTTATCACCTTGTTCAACAAATATTTTTATATGACATAACTGCCAATTGTAGAGTACCTTTTCATATGGAGCTCCCAATTATTTGATCAGAATAATGCCTCTGTGAATATTGGAGTTACATTCATCTCCAGCCAACAATCATGGGGCACTGATACCTTGCTCCTCATTATGCAGACAATCATCAAGATTGTAGCCCATGCCTCTTGGAATCATACTTGTGCACATTATCTTTCAGGAGCACCAGGGATTAATATTCACATGCCAGGCACAAGCAGCTTTCTGTAGCGAGAAACAGGAACATATGAGTTTAACTCCCAGGTATCTGTGGACACATATGTATGCCACCTTGTCTTCCAAGAAGAATTTTGGATCTGATCGTAAGTGATGTGACGGACCATCACTTTATCATGTGTCGCAGAACTTTTTTTTGTCTATATGAATGACAAAGCATTTAAATGTCTTAGTATATCCATGTGACAGCCACCCTACACACGCCAGAGTGCAGGCACCATATGTTTAAAGAAAAATCTTTCTGTGCCCCATGATATCGTATGGGCAGAGATGGGGAAGGACAAAGCATTTAGTTGCCTTAATATGTCCATATAATAGAACCTGAACCATGAATCTATCCTTTTTTATGATTTTCCTACACACCAGCGTGCAAGCACCAACAAATCTCTGTAGGAACTAGATTCATGGCATATAGGTGCCTCTTAATCTCTCCCAAAGAAACTAACAGACTAAGAAGCATCAGAAGAGACCCTTAAAAAGTAAACTGAATCAGAATACTGCCTAATCTTGCATGACTTCAACCATGAGTACAGAGAATCAAATAATCATTTTGAATACACAAATGCAATCAGGGCATAAGAACCCACAGTAAAGACCACACTAATTAGGGCATAAAAAATGGACATGCACAAAATAAAGTTTAGGAGAAAGTTTCTCCATGTTGTTCTATTCACTTGTAACTTAAGGGATTCATAAGAGATTCTAGGTGCAGCTAGCGAAATTTCAAGCTCGTCCAAGTTCAGTTCGTGGTGGCAGAATCTTTTAATGAAGACTTATACATCAGTTACACAATGACTCTACCAAGATCACATATCAGTCACTAGGCTTAAGTATGGCATATCCTGGACTTAGCCTCCATCCTAAAAAACTGCAGTATACAAGACCTTTAAAGACAAGCGCAGATAAGATGACACCTCCATTACTTTCAAACATCTTCTTTGAGGCCTTGGGGGGCTAAAGAACCAATAGAAGTGCAAAGTTCAAACGATATAATCCTATTCAGAAATTTATTTTCATGAAGATAACTTAATTATATATGCTCTAATTCATGTAATGGATAAGTAACCACCTTGATGCTTGCCCAAGTTCATTGTCGCCACTAGTGGATTTCACTATAAGCCCCTGTGCACAGAATAGCACTCTCGGAACCCCAGCTTCTGCAGCTCCAACATCAACAAGGCTATCAAGGGCTCTGCCACATTAGCAAACCATAGCTTTTAACATATGTATGATCGTAATTGCACCAATATCTTTAATCTAATTGAAGGAAACCAGAGTGCTATCACACCACATCTACAGTAAAACAACATCATTTACGATTATATCCCTTATGACATGGCCAAGCATTGGTATCACAATGGAAGGACGTTGGGGAAATATGAGGAAGTGTCTTTCTTTATTCTATGCCTATTATTTCCCTACATCATAAACAAAAGGAAGAAGTAATAGATATCATAACATAAAAACATCTTCTAACGGTAAAGAATTCATGTGTATTAAATCAAACGCTTACTGTTCTACTTCATCTAGCTGAGCATAATCAAGAACCAACTGCAATCTTCTTAACCTCACCACCTGCTGAGACCAACCTGCATTTCAAGATTTTTGGGTAAGTTTTGTTATCTCCTCTCCTTATCATCAAAACTTGTTACTTGGAATTAAATTTCATAAACACATCTTCTGACAAACATAGAAGTCAACAGAGTTTAGAAGCCCATCCTTGTTTCAAGGAGAGTGACAACAAAGTACAAAGGATAAAATAATGACTAGCTCCATTATCCCCCTCGGCCATAACTCTAGATTACAACAATCCATAATTCCCCTTTGTATCTAAAACTGGATAAATCAGTTTTTGGCATTGTATATATGGGGCATTGAGGTCCCCTGCTGTAAGCAATGAGGAAAACTCACTGTTTCACTTTTCCCCTTCACTAAAACATCGTTATTACCTTCCTAAGAACCGAGCAGTGGATTGAACAATGTCTACAAACCCACTAGTTCACTTCATGTATTAAAGCTTCAGTGTGCTGCATTGGCCCATTTCTTTGACCATTACATTGGATTCAATGTATGGCATGGAGAAAACCAATTTATCAGACACTTTCCAACTGGAGAAAACTTCCATGTTCTTACAAATTGACATTCCAGAGTGCTCCGACTCTGTTGTAGGCAACATAAATGGCCATTTGTTCTACACAAGTCACTACATCTAGAGTAATAAAGACCCTTTCTGCCTTCAGTCTCATTGTTCAAAAACCGAATAATGTGTTTACTCAGTGACTTTTCAACAAAATAGAATATTACAGCCGTACAAACAGCTGACACATCACAGACTCACCATTTTCTGCTGCAAAATATTCTGCTTCAAACAGACCATCGTATATAAGAACTTTATCTAATAATTCCATCTGCCACTGTTTCAACATTGCTCTTGGTTTTCTGAAACCTGAATATCCATCTATCATACATTCAAACTTGGAACCTGTAAACCACCACCGACCTTCAAGACTGTCTGGCAGCTTAGATTTTGAAGCCGATATAGGCGGCAATACCACATGAAGACCATCTTCTTGGAGAAAATATACATAACCTTGTGAACTGAAGGCACAAATATTATTTTCTTTCTGGGAATCTATTCGTACCTGCACATATCCAGGAGTGCATGTTTCCAAGACTCTGTCATCATAAGCTTCTCCTGATATCTGCAACATCTTAAAGAAAATGGTGCACTTGTGGGACTCATTTTTCAGCTTTATCACCTCTGTTACTCCAAATGGATTCAAGCAGACAATCGAATTCGAGTTTGAATGATCCATAGGCAAAAGAACTTGTCTCAATGGATGATGATGGCTACGCATTAGGGTAGTCTGCCTGAATCCAAGCCTCATCAGGTTAGACTTACAGGAGAAACCACTTGGTTGATGGAGTGAGATAAAACCAGATTCTAATAACACTCCTCTACGGGATGCATTTTGAGGCGTGAAAGAGCCGATCACTGTGGAGCCCACTGCCGAACTCCACAAAGAATTTGACGGAGAATGTCTGGTTTCTGAGCTTTTCTGAGCTAAACCATGTGAAAAGTACTGTCCTACTGATAAGACATACATAATTGACAATGAATCAGTAACAGCAATTACAGAAGAATCTGGCGCCACATCCATATGTCGAAAATTTCTGCCGTAATGTTGCCCTGACAAACTCTCTTCTTGCAATTTAGTCATCCCACCCTCATGAAGTTCCTGCTTCAAGAAGCTCCTCAGGCTAGCATCATGCAAATCATAATGCTGTAATACATCAATATTGAAGACAGTGGTTCCATCAACTATTGACCATACACAAATATGTCCATTCTCGTGCAGCCCAAACAAATAAGATCCAGCAATAGAAAATGTTGGCCACTGTGATCTTGTACTTTGTGTTGAAGCTTTGTTAGGATTGATAACAGAAAACCATTCCAAACCTGAGCTTAGCACTTTACAAATCGAAATAAAGAAGCTACAACTTTCATTGTGCCTTATATTTCCTTCTGCAAAATCTAGAGCACTGTTATCTGTCATATGAAACACCATACCAATTGAATCAAAAGATGATCCTGAAAATACCTTTCCTATTACCAGATTGTTCAAATCTCCCAATGCATCACTAGCATTTTCTCCACTTCTGCACAGATGTCCCTGAAAGTATTCAATCAATCTAGAGAAGGAAGTAGAGTGATACTGGATACCATATGAAAGTATATTGCCAGCACATAGCTGATTCTTTCCACCTACAAACATTAAATTTGCAACATCTGCTTTCTTCTGAACTTGTGAATCCACTAAAAATGTAATGAAATTCTTTGACTGCATTTCTGGAGGTATTTCATAATTCAAAAATGGATCTCTGTTGCATACATCACTGGTTGGATTGCAGCTATCAACACTCCAGTTAATCCATCTTCCTGAAGGAGCCTTTACTTTGCCCCCTCTTGTCTGATCTTTAAACGTTTGATCAAGTTTTACCCTGGTTTTTGGGAGTCCATGTATAAAAAGCCCATGCTTCCCCACTATAAAGAGCAGTTGTTTGAATCCACCAACTTGTTTGTCAGCACTGTACCCCTCCCCTATCGCGCCCCAACAGCACGAAATAGTATTTAAAATCGAAGGGAAATTCGCCAATGGCATTGCTAGGTCCTGAACTGGAATACACGAGGAATCTCTACAAGTAGAAACCTCAGAAGGTCTCTCGAATCTTCCAGGGAAAGGAGGATCCGGAATGTTTTGCAGATTGAATACACGTGACATAGAGTGTCTAACCGCACTAGGTGGTTTGTATGTTTTCTCTTCCGATGGATCTTCTGTTGAATGCAAAGAAACGACAACAACCTCATCTTTTTCAGCTTGCAGTAAAATCTTGTCCCTGCATGGTGACAAAAATGCTTCTTTGATGTGTGAAGCTGGTAAAGAACCTCTGCTCCAGCTACGCAATCGCACAACTCTGATATCGTGAGCTTCATCGCATCTACCATCATCCATTTGGCAGACGACAAAGACTCTAATCTCCTCCTTTGATAACCCTACTACACATGAGCTGTTATCCCAGTCGGAAAGAAGAGTGAGAAGTTAACAATTGAAATCGGAAAGAAAAAACTAAATATTAAAATTCTAAAGCAAATATCAAATGGACTACTTAAAAAACATAACTTGGTATATGGATGACAGAGGAGAAGATGATATGGACAATTTTGCTGAGGAAAGAAGAATATTGAAAGACATTAAGAATCGGAAAATAGAGAGTTTACATAATCGTTGATGGAAAAGCTTGAGTACTGACCTTTAGGTCATTTCACAAACTTGACCAAGTACGAAGCCCCGGAGAAAAGAATTTGTAGAAACTGAATGAAATGTTTTGAGCGGCAAATCTTTCACTGTCTTACGACTGCATCCATGGCTGATATGAAGCACGTAACATAGATGACAAAAGAGATAAGTTGATGGATGAAGCAAATGTGATAGTTACATTAAAGTACCCAATGCATCAATCAGAACAAGTTCTTTTTTTTTTGTCATTCCATAGGGGGACATATAAACTACAGTTCCAAAAGCGGCAGGAATAATAAAATGACAACTCTTGGCCGAAGAAAAATGGGAAATTTATGCTGGAACGTCTACTGAATTGATCAGATAAGTTCTCTTTATATGAGGTTTCTATAAATTGCGAGCAGAAGTTTTTCCTGAATGCCTCCTATATATAAAATGATGGATGAAGCAAAATGCGACAGTTACGTTTAAATGTCCAATGCATCGATCAGACCTAGCTCTTTTTTTTGTCATTCCATAGATGGATAAATAAACCACGGTTCCAAAAGCAGCAAGAAATGGAGGAAAACGGCAACAGTTGACCAACGAAAAATGGGAGATTTATGGTCGAACGTCTACTGAATTGATCACACAGAGTCGCTTTAGATGAGGTTTCTATAAATTTCAAGCAGAATTTTCCTCTGAATGCCTCCGATTGTTTGTCTCTCTCTCTCTCTCTCTTCAATGGATAAATGGCAGGTACGATACGGGAAACTGATAAAACAAGCAAAAGAACTAGCGGGGGGGAAAACAATCTGCTTTTTCGTCCTAGTCCAGTTATTCTTCGCGATGCAGAAACGGGGGAAAGAAACGAAACAAAGGTGAATGAAACGGATGCGAGAGCTAACCTGGGAAGGAGGAGGAGGAGAAGCGCGACGAAGATGGAGCGGATTCGGTCCAATTGCAGAAGAGGAGGTGGCCGCGCGGGCGAGACGAGGAGAGCACGGGAGGAGACGGGGTGGGGGGGGGGGGAGAAGGAAGGCTGGAGGGAAGCGATCGGCGATGGCGAAGGAAGCGATCGGCGATGGCGATGGCGACGGCGATGGCGATGGCGATGGCGATGGCGCGGCGCTGTGTCGTGTGTTCTGCAGTAGATATAAACAAAGAAAAAACTGAAGAACAATTTAATTGTGCCACGTTGTGTTGAAGAGGAGAGAGAAGGCGAGAGAGAGGTCGCGGGTTCGATTCCCACCGGCTGCAAGAAGAAATGGATTGCCTATCTTTTCTAATTAGGGATAAGTCCGTAACATCATCGCGCCGATCGCGTCGGGATCGCGTCGATGTTTCGATGTGTTTCACGACGATGCTTCGATCGTTCGATCGTTTCGATGCTTGTTGTTATAGCCTGCGAATCAGTTCGGGGCAAAACATCGGTAACATCATCGTGTCGATCGCGTCGAAATCGCTACGACGTTTCGATGTGTGTCGCGACGATGTTTCGATGTTTCGATGCTTGTTGTTAGCTTGCGAATCCGATCGAGCGATGTTTTCGTTTCGTTGATCGCCGGCGGTTTCGACTTCTTTGTATCGTGTACGACGCCGTCGAGAAAAGAAAAGGAAAACGGCAGGGAAAAGAATCCCACCTGAGCGGCCTGTTTTGGCTGTGAATCCTTTCGAGCTACTCGTGCGATTTTATCGCTGCCATCTCATGGTCTTTGTTGCAGATCTGCTGCTGATGATAAGCAATATTGGAGAGAAGATTAGAGAGAAGAGAATGGATAAGAGGTGATAACCACCACGCCTTCAGCAAAAGCTCGGAGACGAATCTGGGGTACCGTCCATGTCTTATACCTCGGATTATTACCTTGCGCTATACCTCGGAAGTTGATAGGTACAAATCTGATTACAGAGAGCCTAGCCTCACTAATAGAGTTTTCATAACATTTCAAGATGTTGTAATGAAACAAGATAGCTAGTCCTCGTTATATAGGTCAGACTTCTAAGGCTCCCTGGCCACTAGGTGCATTCACACTTTTTATACTGACCATATGAATTTGTCTCAATCCGATAATAACCTTTTGAATGGTTACATATCAGACGGGTAAGGAACCAATTATTTTAAGGTTGGGGACTAACCTATACACAATTACGCGACACATGTAAAGATGTGGTGATTTTGAACCTAACTAGTTGACCTACGTAAAGGAAGCCCTTCAAGTATACGACATCGCGGGACATTATAAAGATTCTATAAGCAAGACGAGGTTATCGTGATCAGGATCCATCTATTCAACTTCCAAAGTACAATACAAGATAAAGATACAAATCATATTTGTATACTTGTATTCAATCTTTTGTGCGAAGGATAGTTGGTATGGTCGAGTACTCTTAGTTAACCTAATTGTTTCGTTCTTTCTTCCGATAACTAAGATTCATCATCAGCAATACACTTAACTTAATCGTTTCACTCTATTACTCTCTCTGTATATTTGTATCATTTGCGACACAATTGATAATTATACGAGCTCACTCGACGCGAACAATCAATAGTCAACTGAGCATCTCGTATCAGCCCCAGTTCGATTATAATATGGATAAAGAAGATACGCTTCCGTGCTTTACTAGCAGTTACACATGGCTATTTACTAGTTAGAAGTTACACATGGCAATAAACCCTAAGCGCTTCAATATCGTTGCAGAACACGGTGCAGAGAGACATATATAGATAGAAATTGAAAGCGAGCCGATCAAGCAATGCATTGGAAATCATACAACCCAGAAACCGAATTCCTAAACCCTGAGCCCTTGAATCATAAAACCCTAAATCTCAAATCCCAAACCATAAACCCTAAAACGCTTAAACATGGGCGAATGGTTTTGTCATGGGCCCAAATGTCGGAGAACGCAGTGCAAGAGAGACATATACAAATAGAATCGAAGTCGAGCCGATCAAGCAATGCATGGAAATCCCAAAAGCCTAAATCCTAAAGCCTAAAGCCTAAACCCTAAACACTAAACCCTAAAACTGAAATCCCAAACCCTAAATCTCAGATCCCAAACCCTAAACTCTAAAGCGCTTAATTAAACATGGGCGAATGGTTTTGTCATGGGCTCAAATGTTGTAAAACATGGTGCAACAGAGACATATGCAGATAGAATCGAAATCGAGCTGATCAAGCAATGCATGGAAATCCCAAAACCCAAAACCCTGAACCCTAAAACCGAAATCCTAAACCCTAAACACTTAAAATCATAAAACCCTAAATCTCAAATCCCAAACCCTAAGCCTAAAGCACTTAAACATGGTGGAATGGTTTTTGTCCTAAACCCTAAACACTTAAATCATAAACCCTAAATCTCAACCCTAAACACTTAAAATCATAAACCCTAAATCTCAAATCCCAAACCCTAACCCTAAAGCACTTAAACATGGTGGAATGGTTTTTGTCCTAAACCCTAAATCTCAACCCTAAACACTCAAATCAAATAATAAACCCTAAATCTCAAATCCCAAACCCTAACCCTAAAGCACTTAAACATGGTGGAGTGGTTTTTGTCCTAAACCCTAAACACTTAAATCAAATCATAAACCCTAAATCTCAAATCCCAAACCCTAACCCTAAAGCACTTAAACATGGTGGAGTGGTTTTTGTCCTAAACCCTAAACATTTAAAATCATAAACCCTAAATCTCAAATCCCAAACCCAAACCCTAAAGCACTTAAACATCGTGGAATGGTTTTTGTCCTAAACCCTAAATCTCAAATCCCAAACCCTAACCCTAAAGCACTTAAACATGGTGGAATGGTTTTTGTCCTAAACCCTAAACACTTAAAATCATAAACCCTAAATCTCAAATCCCAAACCCTAACCCTAGAGCACTTAAACATGGTGGAATGGTTTTGTTCTTAGAGCGCAATGAAGAGAGAAACACAGAGAAGGGAAAACTGTACATGGTAGAAGCAGAGGAGAAACAGGGGAGAGACTGTGGAGGAGGAGAAGCAGAGGAAGGGGGGGAGATGGGCTCGCCTGCGAAGCTGCCATCGTCGCTCGCAGAGGTGCTGAAGGCCGCCGCCCTGCGTGGCGTCGCCGAGGCCTCCGCTCGCATCTTCGGGCACGCCGTCGGCGGCGGGGACGGCCAGCGCTCCGGCCGCAAGATCCTCCGCCGCAAGGTCATCGGCGGGAAGGTGTTGGAGTGGTACCCTCAGTCCGTCGCCAACAAGTTCCCCGGCTTCACGCCCGGAGAAGAAGAGTACGTGATCGACTCCCCTTCTCCTCTGCTTCGATCGGTTCCACTCTTCAGTGTCGTCATCACTGTCATCGTTGTTGTTGTTTCTATCATCATCATCATCATCATCATTGTTTCTTTTCTGCCCTTCCTGAACCTCCTCGAGGGCGATGGAAGAGAATCTGCACGGACACACACACACACACACACACACCCTTTCTCCTTTCCTTTGGGGACATTGGAGACATCAGGAGACACAAAGAATGTTTTTTTTGAGGAGTGTATAAAGGTAGAGAATCAGGATTAAAAGGTCGTGAAAGGAGTCCCCAATTACATAGCAAATCTACATATTCTGGGCATTCAATAGGGGCAGTGACTGAATCCTGGGCTGCTCATACATGAGATAGAATTGGTTATGTCTGGGCGGTTCAATAGAGCTAGAAATCATGGACGTGGGCGTAGATTAACTAATGGGATTCAGAAGTTTCCTTTTGATATATGCCAAGTTTCTCTTGGTTTTTGCGCATTATCATCAACAAGATTTAGAATTTTATGGCCCACATGTTTGCACTCTGTTGACCTCGTTGATCTGTTTTGGCCTTGTGACGGATCTTGGATGTTGAGCAGTTGCTCGTTGATTATAATCATTAGCCTCAGTTTGATCTTCATCTAGTCATCTCTGCATAAGGCTTATGAATTCCGAGACCTTTCACGATATAAGATACATGGACCTTCATTGAGTTCCACTTCCTGTCCTATGATTATGTTCATTTTATCAGAGTCATGAAGTTCTAAGTTGATGAAGACGTACTTCTTGTGCTTACCATCATGCCCATATCAGACATATACTGGTAATATATGTAGATGAACTTCTAGAGCTGCATGATGGGCTTTGCCTTCCTTGACTATTAATGTAGTGAAGTCGTCTTCTCCAAAATTGATGTGAACTTCGATAGAAAAATATAAGCTTTAATCCTAATGTTCCAACCTGAGTTACGAATTTTTTCTCAGTTGTTCCAAACTTTAAACTTTATGATGGAATACAAATCAGGAAGTATTGCATCTCTATTTCTAGGGTATGTTGTCCTTGGAAATATTTCCAATATCTTTCACTTTTTGTTCTTCCTTGGAGCATGTGTGAATGTGAAATTGTAATATGAAGTAGCCTGGCGCTTTAGCTCCTCTTGTGCAGCATCCATTTTTGAAGAGTGTAGTGCTGCGTTGTATCTTTGATCGATTCTCAGTGCATTACTTGATTACATTGTGGGCTGTTTATCTCCTATATGGGCATCAATGGTTTTAAGATGCATTGTTTACTCCATTGTTGTCTATCTTTAGGTAACAGCTGAAAAAACATGGTTATTAAACCTTCCCATATTTTCACCTCGTTCTAAATGTGGGTAATGGGAGGATGTAGTAGTGCTTATGACTGGTGGGCTTTTTTATGTTTTGCAGGAGACTTGATAGACTTGAGAGAATGCGCAGGCAAGGTAAAGCTCCACCAAAGAAGGGGCAGGGTAAACGTGCATCGAAGCGTAAATGAGGATCTCATATGCTGCTGCCTCTATTACCAATGTGTAACTTAGTTAGTATAAAGCATTGAAACATCCAAAGAAATAATTATTTCATACAATTGGTCTATGTTGCCTTTGTCTATGGTTGCTCAAAAGGTATCTTGTCTGTTTCGCTTCCATATAATGGTCACGTAAATTATGGGGCTGTTC
The DNA here is from genome assembly GCA_037176905.1 of Azolla pinnata. Classification (NCBI taxonomy): domain Eukaryota; kingdom Viridiplantae; phylum Streptophyta; class Polypodiopsida; order Salviniales; family Salviniaceae; genus Azolla; species Azolla pinnata. Next base: position 36,590 of record JBBBWG010008446.1, on the reverse strand, counting down.
AAATCATTCGTTTGATACTTCACTGATGCTCCAATTCTGTGATATTGGGTGTTGTTTATTTCAAAACCCATGAAAAGATAAATTGATACATATGAATACTGTTCAAATTCCATGGAAATGCTTGTTGATGCAAAATTGGTAATGGGATTGTTCAAAAAGCTTCTCGTGGTACTATGGTACTTTTTTGACTCTTCGATCAATGCCTCGGTCGATTATGTTCAAAATTCATGGAATGGTTATTTATTGGACTGCCCAAAAGTTCATTTGATACATTTGGTAGTTTTTCAACTCAACGTATTCCTTTGTTTATGTTCGAAATTCATGGAACAGCGATTCATCCAGGGGTGGTTGCTTATCTTGGTGTATATGTCAGTATTGTGGTTAGATCAGTATATTAAACATCTCAATGGTGAAGTTGGCACCCAACTTGAATCGATGACAGTTCAATTATACCCTAGTGAGTTGTTCCCTTGGCTTTAAGGAAGGCTTAATAAAGCTCACGCACAACCGCATCCATGGATGACCTTGAAGCTCTCAACGCTTCTCCCTCTTCCTTCCCATTCCCTCAAGATGCATGGCAAAGCTGTGAGATGGATCAGAGTGTCTGAAGATATGTTGAAGCTGCCTGAGGATAGAAATGAAAAAAAATTTCATGTCTGATTCCAGTGGTTCCATGCACACAAAAAATAAACCGTTTGTTCAGAACAAGGAGTATGACTGAATCAATGCAGGGTACTCAAATGGAATTAGGATTATGATCCTTCCACAGTCAACTCATACTTGACATGATTTGGCTGGTTGTAACCAAAAGACTGCTTTCATCAATTAGCATGACGATGCATTAAACCACTTTGAAATTTGTATAGCCTAGGTTCACAGGGCCAAAGATGATCAGCCGTGCCATGGCTCTTTAAAAGGTATCGGACTGAGGTTCGCAAACCAATCTTTCACTATACACCCTTGATTTCATGCTTTCTCTTGTAACATGATGTGTTGTTTAGTAGAGCTCATTCATGTACATCCGGGTAAGCAGATACAGCTTCCCTAAAAGGAGGAAGTAAGTAAAGATCAAAAACCATGGTCTCAATAGTTACATCTGCAAGAGCATTCCCCACCGAGAAATCGATGGACACAATAGGTGTCGGTGATGATGATCTCCCGCATTTCGATCTTCGATATCAGTTTTGTTACCGTGTGGCAGTCGGCACACATCCGAAGATTTTTGGACACTCGGATCGTAGAACCTTGTGGAGAGCTAAGAAGTCCAAGCGCAACAGCAAGCTTCTCTGAATGCCCACATAAGGCTGTTGCCTTGTCTTCATCAGAACCCGGTCCAAACATAGAGTCAGTACATGGTTCATATCCTTCGTGCTTCATTAGTTCATTCAAACACTCGATCTTCGCATATATGTCAGAGCTCCTGGGATGGACCTTATCTCCAACGATGAAGCTGTGGACTTCATTATCAACTTCAATATATGCTTTTGCAGGTTTTTTCCACCCATTTACATGCTTTCTTAGATCTTGCACCCTCTTGGCATCCTCCAACATGCCAGCTTTAGCATATATGGTACACATCAATACATAACCAGCAGCATTTGCAACATCCAGGCTCACAATCTGATCGAAGCATCTTCTTCCAACATCTATAACAGTTTCATCAACTTTATCTGGGTTTGAAACCACGGATGCATGCACTTTACAAGCATTCAATAAAGATGTCCAACCAACAATATTTTTACTACATGGTATGGTTTCAAGTAGATCTTCACCTTGATCTAGCAATCCAGCATCACCAAAAAGGTCAAGCATACAGTTGTAGTGCTCGACTTTCGGTCTCAAACCATAATCATCTCTCATGGATTTAAAATGCATACAACCCGCACTGATCGGAGAGACCGCATCATGGCTGCACGCTGAAAAAAGGCTGAGAAATGCAACGTCATCAGGATGGAAGCCTGCTTGTTGCATTTCTTTGAAGCACTTCACAGCTGAGCAATAATCACTGTTATGAGCATAGCCTGCCAGTAAAGCACTCCACGTTACCACATTTTTATTTTGTAATTTGTTGAACAAGAGATGGGCATCCTCCATAGTCCCGCATTTGGCATACATATTGATGAGTGTGCTTCCAGCTATAACATCTGCCTCAAAACCGTGCTCAATAATATCACGATGAATCTGTTGGCCTTGTCCTAATGCTGTTATATTGGAGCATGCCTTTAAAGAACAAACAAAGGTAACTAGATTTCGATCAACATTTGCACTCTCCATTTTCTTGAAAAGCCTTAGAGCTTCTTGAGGATCATCATGCTGGATGTAGGTAGCAATCATTACATTCCATACTATCACAGATCGAGTCTCGAGTTTATCGAAAAGAATACTAGCATACTCTGATCTTCCACATTTGGAGTACATTTCAATAAGTATGCTACCAAGATATTCATCTCTCTCCCACCCATTGCTGATAATGTTCCCATGCAAGCACCTTCCTTCATCCAGTTCTGCTGTGCTTGAACAAGCTTTAAGGATGCATGAAAAAGCAACCGGATCAAGTTTCGCATCATTTTCCTGCATTTCCTTGTAAAGATGGAGGGCCTCCTGATGGAGATTGTGCTGAACATATCCCCCAATCAAGGAGCTCCAACCTACAACATCCTGATTTGGCTGCTCGTCAAATATCATATGTGCCTCTTCAAAGCTTCCAGCTTTAGCATACAGGTCGATGAGGGCATTGCTGATATAACTATCTGATTCCAGCCCTTTTATTACTATGTAGTTATAAAATTCCCTACAATGATTTAAAGGCATGCAATAACAGGTTCTTAAAACCGACACAAAGGTAATAGGATCTGCATCTAAACCTTCTCGTTGCAACAAATCAAAGAGAAAAAAGACTTCCTCATCATAACCCCGCTGGCTGTAACCTGTGATCAACGCATTCCAAACTGCGATGTCCTGAAATGGCATTCTCAAGAGTATTATTCGTGCAGCTTCAAGGCTTCCATATTTGGCATGCAAATCAACGAGTGCACAGGCAATAGGAATTCTCATTTCAAGCCCGTTCTCGATTACGTGAGCATGAATATGTTGACCATAGTCTGAAGCTGCAATAATAGTGCACGCCTTTAGGATGCACACAAATATGACTAAGTCAGGCTGTATACCAGCATACTGCATATCTTTATAGACTTGAATGGCTTCATGTCCATAACTGTGTTGTGTATATCCCGATATCAATGCAGCACAGGCCACAATATCTTGTTCTTGCAACCTATTGAACATTACCCTTGCAGCATCGCCATCACGATACTGAGAATATAAATCAACAAGAGCGTTACGTATCCATTCGTCTGACTCAAACCCCCTCCCGACAATTTCTGCATGGATGTGCTTTGCTCTCTCCAGTGATATGTTTGCGCACGCTTTCAAAATGGTGACATAAATTACAGGATCTGGATCCATGCCATCCTTCTGCATCTGCGCAAAAATCACTAGTGCCTCCTCAGCATAGTTCTGTTGACAATACCCTTTGATCAATGCACTCCAAGTCACGATATTCCGTTCGGGCAACCGTTCGAATACTGCACGTGCATCTAAAACACTTCCACAATTTGAATACATACTGATGATTGTGCTTCCTACAAACACATCAGATTCCAATCCACTCTGAATGATACTACCATGGATTTCCCTGCCCTCTTCATATCTTCTTAATGAAGAGCACACCTTAAGAGCAGCAACAAAGACATGTCCATCGGGCTCCACTGATGAATCAGACATCTCATAATACAGCTTGAGAGCTTCTTCGTTCTCCCCTGAACATGCATGAGCCGTGATAATTGCACTCCATGAGAACACATCTGGCTCAGTTAGCTTTCTAAATACCTTCTGTGCCTCGGCGAGGAGATCAAAGGAAGAAAGCATTCGTATCACGGATGCTGCAAGGTATGGAATGTTCTCTAATCCATTGGTCACTAGCAAAAGATGAAGTTCCCTTCCTTTTGCCAAGTCCTTTTGGCAGCATCTCTGAATAAGGTTGACAAAAGTATTAACATCTTTTTGACAATACATCACCTCATACACATCTTGCTCTTCATCATCACCACTTTCTTTACTGAGACAAAGACCAAAAAGATGAAAAGTTTCTAAAATTTTGGCTAATCCCTTAACAAAAATTCAAGAGATAAATGAATGATGTGGTCTACCTGATAGCATCTTCTACTGTAGGGCAACTAGGTTCAGAGTGCGGGTTGTCGTCGCAATCTCCCAAAGGTGTAGCCTGTATAAAATAAAAAATTGTTGTTTCTTAGAAAGAAACAAGCACGTTCCTCCTTTCCAGAAAATATTCAGTCAGCATCTTTGCATGCATGCCGAATAACAATATAATATCTTCGGACAAAATTGAGCACGATGATTCCTTGCAACACATTGATAGTTCTAGGTATCTAAAAATTTTCTTTTTCGCTGCATTTGTTTATTAAGTTGCGAGTTCGACCGAAGAGAGAAATACCTGGGCTTTCGAGAGGCATGTGCTCGGAAAGAAATCCGATCCATCGCCGAGGCTTAACTGATCGACATCCTCAGCTCTGCCATATGGAGAGAGTTCATAGCTGTTGCCAATGGACGTACTGACGCATCTATCCTCTAATGTGAGGAATAACCCATTGCGAGAAACTCGCCAGGAGTCTTCTCTACTGGGAAGATCAGCAACTTCGGTGCCCAAATGGGATAAGAACATATAATTCAATCCTTTCTCCCTCTTCCATTGGAGGCTTCTTCCACTTCGAGCTACATCAGGAAAGGCCTCCACCAGGGGGACCTCACCCTTGTGATTCTCCATCCTCACCTCTTCCCTCTTGTCTTCCAGCTGGGAGCTTTGAAGTGAGGGAGCAGGGGGGGACATGGCAGCTCTGGTAGCCACAGGAAGCTTCTCTTCACAAGCGAGGAACCCACCAAAGGCACAGGGAATTCTCAAGGATGATTCCATGGTCTTTCCTCCAGAGTGCTCTCTCTCTCTCTCTCTCTCTCTGCCTCTCTTCTCTTAGAAAGAAAAGATGATAAAAATGCTTTTTGTTTTGGAACTTCCACTGAAATCATTCAAAAGTTGTAGTTAAAACATGATTTAGATTTGTCTGTGATCAAATTTAGATTTGTCTATGATCAAATTTAGATTTGTCTGTGATTAGATTTAGATTTGTCTGTGATTAGATTGAGATTTGTCTGTGATCAAAAGTTGTATTCATGAAGTTAAACATGAACGAATCGAAACCGGAATCGATGTTTTCCATCGTCGTCATCATCAAACGGTGTGTGCTCGAAACCGTTTGTTGTTGCTCTGGCAAGCTCGGCTGCAATGGATCGTTTAACATAAACTGCGATTTGATCCGTCTGGCATTCTGATGTTCCGTAGGCCAAAGTTTGTAGACTTTGCCTGTAATCGGAGCGTTTATAGGAAAGTGGTCGCGATTATTATGGTTTCTCGTCGAATTCAAGGTACAGATCAGAACTGGAATCGCTGTTTTTTCTTTTGTGCCAATTAAAACGATGCGTGATACACGAGAGCTCCGAGGTTTAAAAATTTCGCTTGTTCCGGCATGGTCTTGATAGGACGAATCAAGTCCCTCCCTCGAAATTTTCCTCTGCCTTTTTTCTAATCCGTTGCTTTTGATTAATTGGGATTAATTATCCTTAACTGAATCGATTTTTAACTTCTGTTTGCCTACCTCGTTGAATCCACCGCCTTCTTTTAATTTCTATCAAGCTTTTTCTTTTTTGACCGATACACAGATACAATGCATTTGCAAAATGAGACATAGATGAATTATTCTTCCGTATTTACTACAGGTTTGGTGCAAAGGATCCCCAAACTCGACCAATGCCAGAGTTCAAGACCATCACCAACCCTCAACCATTCGCGAACTCAAAGCTTATCGCGAATTTTTAAGTTCTTAATACGTAAGTTCCCTGACATTAACACAAACTTGGTCAGATTTCATCGAAGAATGGAGCTATGTAAACCACGCAATGCGTCCTCTGGTCTTTGGACGCAAAACCTGGCTAAATTGTGACAGAGTCAACAGACAATAATAGTTCATTCGAAGCCCAAAAGAAACTGGTTTGAGGGCATCGAAAAAGCTGTCTAGGATGTCTTCGTCGGCAGTCGATCGAGATGACTACGCTTCGGAAGGTCAGAATCTTTTGCTCCCGACATTTGTCTAATGCATCGCTAGAAAGTTCCGATGGACCCAGAAGACGCGGAAGCAAAAACGTGGAGAGCAGTCTGTTCAACCAGAAGGCCATCGGGTCTGCAAGAACACGTTGGATGATGGGAAATTGCCCTCGAGGCATATGGCAGAGGCTTGATAAAAGCAACTTTTGTGAATCGTCACGAGATCTACTGATCGCAATACAGTTAGCCGATCAAACATCGTCTCGAGTGAATCAGCAACAACTATGGCAAGTCAGATGGCGTGTGCGCAACCTCGCCTTTCATCTCTTTCTTGCACAACAGTGAGGGATGGGATCATGGGATCGATTCGATCCATTCGAAGGCCCATTTTAAGATCGATCCGTCGATCTATCCATTCGTTTCGAGATCCATTCGAAGATCAATGGATCAGAAAGATTGATCCATCCATCCATCCATATTAAGAGGCAATTTAAGCTTGATCCATCCATCCATTTTTAAGAGCCACGTTAAGTAAGATCTATCAATCGATCCATTTCAAGATCTATCGATTCAATCCATTTCAAGATCTATCGATTCGATCCATTTCAAGATCTATCGATTCGATCCATTTCAAGATCTACCAGTTCGAGATATGTTTCAGGATCAGCAAAAACGAATCATCCATCCAGTTTAAGAACAGTCGATCGATCGATCGATCGATCCAATTTTAGGACGAGGAAAGTGATCCATCCATCCATTTTAAAGATCGATCAATCAACCGATCTATTGATTGATCAACCGATCTATTGATCGATCAACTGATCTATCGATCAACCGATCTATCGATCGACCGATCCATCGATCGATCAATTGATCTATCGATCAACCGATCCATCGACCGACCGATCCATCGATCGAATGCTAGACCAAACCAAGCAAACTATTTTGCTGGAGCAGAACTGAACTGTGGTGTGAATGTGCCTTTTAATCAAGAGAGTGTGAGAAGAAAAGAGTATGAAATATAAAGAGAGCAAAAAAGAGGAACAAAATTTCACCATATCTGTCTCTTTTGAAGAAGAAAGAAGAAGAAGAAGGAAGAAGAAGAAGAAGAAGGAAGAAGAAGACCTCTCTGTTTTCTCATCACTCCCTCGATCGCCCACATACGCCTTCCCCTCTCTTTCCTCCGAAGCAGCGCGATTTCCTGTCGCACAGAGGAGAAGGGGAGTGCCCAATACCCCCCCCAGTGCTGCCCCGACTTGCAGGAGTCGCCCCATGACAGATTGAGGAAGAAGACGGCCTTGAAAGAGATCGAAAACCCTAAAATTGTGCAGCTCCTGGATCTTCCTCCCTCCCTCCCTCCCTCCCTCCCGGCGAATCTCCTTCTACCGCAGGTTGAAAAGCTAGCAATCGATCCTTGGCTCCCCAAAATTTGATGGCCCACCTTCCGGAAGCCTGCCCGTGTCTTACATGAGTAAGATGGGGGTCTTTTGCTGTCTTGCATTATTTTTTAGTGTGAAATTAGGGCTTTGATCAAGGTTTTGGTCACTTCCGTTGTGGTGCTGCATACCAGCAGCTCGAAGAGAACGTCTTCCTACAAAGCTGCTCCTGACAAACTTTGGCCTTTGATGTATTTCTGTTTCACAATGGCTAGATAGTGCACACGTACACACATACATAAGCACGTACATAGAGAACTATTCATAAACATATACACTCCCAGATAGACAGGTATACTCATCTGTGTGTACACATATATAGATGCCCATATTTACGAATCTTGTGGTATGATTGATGCTTCTATGTTGCTTCTAAGAGCCCTGGGAGTGGGACTTGTGAATAAAATTTGTGGCTTTTGTGTTTTCACTTACGAATTGAATCCTGCTCCGTGTTGAATCAACTCCTGGCCCTCAACTTCAATGGCTTATGTGTGTATATAACTAGGATCAGAGGTCCGTTAATTGAATATATGTATGTGTGGCAGATATACATTTCTTGTACACATGCGTATGTGTCTATATACATATGCATTTGTGTATATCATCAGAACCCCCAATCACATGCATGAAAATTCAGAATGTGATACATATGTCGAAACATGCTCTGCTACAACATCTTTTTGCAGTGGATTCTCATATATGTATGCATGTATAGATAGATAGATAGATAGATAGATAGATATGCTTAGTGCATTATTCTCTTTATGGCATTATCTTTTTGTGTATGGGCTCCTGTTTGCACAAGTTAACTGGTCTACATTAGCAATTTCAGCTTGTGATCATGTTTTGGCTTTTACATTTTTTTGGTTTATATTCTGCACACCTGTTTATAATACCTATTCAATATCTGGATCCCACAGAGATTAGGTATATGGAATTCTGATGGTGGTATGCATTATGCATTTGAAATGAATCATTTCTTTCACAAAATGCTACTAAAAGATTGATATCCTTTTTCAGAGCCAGTACAAAGTTCACATCCTATTGCCAAGCTGGGTGCAACACCTTCTCCAAAAAAGCTTAACGCCATATGTGAAGCCTTCCGCACATGCTAGCACATCAAGGTCATCCACAACATCAGTGACAGCTGCCATGATGCGAATGGATAGTGATTCAGATGATGAAAAACCACTTGTATTTCGTACTAATGGTTCACGAGCAAATGTTCAACTGAAAAATGGATTAGTGCCCGCAAAAGCCAATCTGGATGTGGGCAGAATTGGATCAGGCAATGTTTCGAAGCAAGGTTCTAAGAAAGGTTCTGATGATTCAGAGGACGAGAGACCTCTAGCTTTGAGGATTGCCAAGCGCCCTGCTCCAACTCATGAAGCCACTACAGCTAATTTGGGTGACTCTGATGATGATAAGCCACTTGTCATGAAAAGATCCTCTAATGGAGTTGCCTTGCACAAAACACCAGAGGTAAAGAAAGTTGCGAGTGATGCCAAGAAAAGGCCAGCTGATGAAAAACCAAAAGAGGAGGTGTCCTCCAAGAAGCTCAAGCTTTCAAGGCCCCAAGCAGAACCATCATGTATATCGCGTGTGCCTAAAATGGCACCGCCGTCAGCATCAAATTCAGTCTTGAAACCATCATCAAAGTTACCATCACAAGCATCCGCGACCAGACCGTCAAAGGCTTCATCTCAATCACCGTCAGCTAGTTTATCCAAGCCTTCAAACACATTGTTGCAGTCACCCTCAGGTGCCCTGTCTAAACCATCAAAAACTGAAAATTCAAAACCTTCATCAAACGTACCATCAAAACCTTCATCGAAACCATCATCAAATGTATTACCAAAACCATCATCAAATGTACCACCTAAGTCATCGCCAACCACTTTGTCATCCAAACTATCCTCACAGCCTCATGCATTGACAAACACATCAGTCCAAATGGATATGGATGAAGATGATGATGATGTACCTCTTGCCAAAAGAATTCCTGTGGTAAAAACCGTTAAGAAGCCCATCACCAAACCAGTTGCGAAGCCAAATAGAAGTAGCGTGGTTTCCATGGCTGCGAAGAAGGTTATAGAAGCCAGAAAAGCAAAATTCAATCAGATCCAAAAGAAGTCAACACCAACGAAGAAAGATGTTAAGAGTGAAAAAAATGCACCAATTGGAGGTGGCGAACAGAAATGGACTCATCTTGAGCATTCAGGAGTTATATTTCCTCCTCCTTATAAGCCTCATGGTATTAAGATGCTTTATGAAGGGAAGCCTGTTACCCTTACTCCTGAAGAAGAAGAGGTACGTATGAATCCTTGGCTTGTGATGTAATTGAGATTCGTATCTTTTTAAACACTTACCTTTTATGTTATATAGGTCGCCACAATGTTTGCTGTTATGCGTGATACAGATTATGCTCAAAAGAAGACATTTTTATCTAATTTCTGGGAGGATTGGAAGAAAATTTTAGGTCCTGATCATGTCATACAGAACCTTGAGGGATGTGATTTTACTCCTATATATGAATGGCATCTTGTAGAAAAGGAGAAGAAAAAGCAGTTGTCTGCAGAGGTTAGCAAATGTTTTTTTTTTCCTTATGATGGCAATTTGCATAATTTATCATTTATGGGAGAAGGAATTCATATGAGAACTTTACAGGAGAAGAAAAGATTAAAAGAGGAGAAGCTGAAACAAGAAGAGAAATACATGTGGGCACTTGTGGATGGTGTAAAAGAGAAGGTGTTTTGTGCTAGAATGTTAACTTCTTTTGCTGTGTGCTTACAACTGCAGAGAAAGGATCTAAAAGTAGCCGTGTAAACATGTTATTCTTACAGGTTGGAAATTTTCGTGTGGAGCCACCTGGGTTGTTTCGTGGTAGAGGAGAGCATCCAAAGGTTTCAAATACATCGTTTTTGGAGTGCCTGTCTTATACTTGAAGTATCAAAGTTTGAATGCACACATGAAAAGTTGATAAAAAATTCTGAAGTACACATTCTTATCCCATTTACAGATGGGGAAATTGAAACGGAGAATATTCCCCGAAGACATTGTCATAAACATTGGAAAAGATGTGCCGATACCAGAGTGTCCGATCCCTGGTCACAGGTCTGATCATTTCAGAAACTTTTACCTCATAACATAGCAATTTATGGCTACCTGTATGTGCCATATTAAGAGGGCATATTTGTTTAGTGATGCTATATTGTTGCGTGATGGTTGTGTACAGGATAAAGTCTTTTGAAGTTGTATATAATATGCATCTATGGATAAACCCATATGGAATATTGATGCATACATATGGAAAATGTACACATATATGCATATATGCATATGGATCCACCTCTAAATCCTCAATATCTATTTAAAAGTCAGTATACATTCTAAGACTTTACACTCCAATTCAAGGGAGTATCCTGATGCCATACTGCTAAAACCTTTCAGGTGGAAAGAAATACGGCATGACAATACTGTAACATGGCTGGCATATTGGATTGATCCAATCAATCAAAAGGAGTTCAAATATGTGTTCTTGGCTGCAAGTAGTAGCTTGAAGGGGCAAAGTGATAAAGAAAAATATGAGAAGGCCAGAACCTTAAAGGTAGGTTAATAAGTGTGTTTTCTTTGGCGAATTCCTTTGTTCCTTCATATATCAATCACCACGTATGTTGTTCAGGATTACATAGAAGATATTCGGAAAACATACACCAGAAACTTCACGTCATCAGACATGACCAAAAAGCAGATAGCCGTAGCAACGTATCTGATTGATAGACTTGCATTAAGGGCAGGGAATGAGAAGGTCTGAGAGTTTTCCCTGACTCCCCTTTTTATTGGACTCTTTTGGGTTTCTATTTTCACCACATGTTTGAACTAAACTAAAAATGGATTTTGGTGGACATTTTCTTATCTTTAGGATGATGATGAAGCTGATACAGTTGGTTGTTGCTCTTTGAAAGTGGAACACGTGTCACTTGTTCCACCTAAATCTCTTCAAGTACACCTTATAACTATGGAATGAATTTCCTTCTAACAAATTGTTTGTCGATCACTGAATACCATCATCTCATGTTTTACAGTTTGATTTCCTGGGAAAAGACTCAATCAGATACTTCAATGTTGTCAAAGTCGAGGAAGCTGTCTATAGAGCTGTGGGTGAATTCAAGAAATGTTAGTATTCATCCCTGTTTATGAATATTCGCCCATCCCCGAGCCATGTGAACATATTTGATTTCAAAATTGTGCCAATGTGAATGTATTTTCACTTCTGCCCTTTCTTTTTAAACAGCTAAGCAAAGTGGAGATGACCTATTTGACAAGCTAGATACAAACAAATTAAATGCACATTTAAAGAATATTATGCCGCAGCTTACAGCCAAAGTGTTCCGTACATACAATGCATCAATCACTTTGGACACATTGGTATGTTTAAAGGAGGATAACACCCTCCACTGCATTACGTCCACATCTGGTGTTTCAGTTTCTCTCGCTCTCTCTCTCTCTCTCTCTATATATATATATATATGTATATTATAAGTTTTGTCTTGCTTTGCATTCAGCTGGTGAAAACAGATGGGCAAACAGTGCCAGAGAAAATTGCAGCATATCAGTGGGCAAATAAGGAGGTTTTTATTCATCTCTTACTTCTCTCTCTGCGAATCCAAGTTTTGATAAACTTTTCATCTGTAGCATGGAAATGAATAATGAGAGGTGCACACTAGACAAACCCAAATAGGGACAGGAACTTTTGAAACCCTCTTCATGCTCATTGCGATTCATCTTGAACTCTCTCTATTTAACTTTCTGATAATGCTACAGGTCGCTATCCTATGTAACCATCAAAGGTCTGTTTCTAAATCACACGGGGCACAGATGGAAAAACTGGAGACAAAAATGACGGAGCTGGAGGTACTTGTCCATATCCTTCATTATTGTTTGTCTGCGATTATTAGTCCTAAACTAATATCTTTTAAAAATTCTTCGTCGAGTAGGAATTGCTACAAGAGTTGCAGACAGACTTGTCTAGGGCTAAGAAAGGCAAGCCTCCTCTCAAAGATGCTGATGGGAAACCGAAACGTAACCAGAATCCGGAGGCGTACGTTATTTAATCTTTTCCTGGGCATAACAGGGGATGGGCCACTTTGTTCTGTTTTTAATTGTAAGTGTGGCTGAAGCTGAAGGTGTATGTACTTCTTTTTCTTCATCGTTATAATCTACAGGTTGCAGAAGAAGATAGCACAGACGGAGCAGAAGATCGAGAAAATGAAGCTGGACATGAAGATCAAAGATGATATGAAAACTGTTGCACTGGGTACATCCAAGATTAACTACATGGATCCTCGAATCACAGTGGCATGGTGTAAACGCCACGAGGTTCCAATCGAGAAGGTCTCATCCTCTATAACCCGTCTTCTTACCTTTCGAAGTAAAATCATGGAATCTCCCAAGAGTGTTAATAAAATCAATCGATCAATATATATATGTGTGGGACATTTGAGAATTACTCTGTAGACATGACAAATTAGATTAACACATTTTTTTGTATTTGTTTTGATAGATATTCAACAAATCTCTGCTTGCGAAATTTGCATGGGCAATGGACGTCAGCATGGATTACAGATTTTGAGGGTTGGTAGACAGTTGGGTAGACTCTGGGTTGATTGATCCTGTGGTCTCTCATGGCAAAGGAAGTTGTGAAGAGTTAAAAAAACACCAATCGATTCAAGTCCTGGTGCATTGATAATGTTGATGCTGTGATTGATAAACTGGCAGCAACCAATCTATATCAAAGGCGCCCGAAAACCCTTCTGCAGGGTTTTTTCTATTACTACCATTGTGATTGAACTTTTTTTATATACAGAAAAAGCTCGATGAGCAATCTCTATATGAGAAGAGGGGGGGATGTTCAAGGAAAGCTTGGAGGTCATTCCTGCAAGGAGAGGGGAGGGTGTGGGGACCAATACAAAATTGTAAAGGTTTACACAACAGAAAGTAGCTGGAAAATCCAAAACATTCTCCATCCGCGAGCAATTGCATCGACCATTTTTTTTCTTGTTGGAAATCCTGAGACATTGATTTGAAGGAGTTGTATCAGAATTAAAAATGGTCATAGTTTATCATCCACTTTGTAAATCCCCCCCCCCCCTTTTGTTCCTCTCATATTAAATATGGATTAATTTTTTTAAATTGTTCTTCGCAAGGTAGCATAATCTCCATTACCATATAACTAATTAACACAGGCTTGATTTCTAAGCCCCTGATGACAAAACTCATCCATGCCTGACTTTGGGTTTTCAAAATGCATCTATTTGAAGACCTGATGTAATAAGCAGAGTTTTGTTTTAGTTTTTTTTTTTAAAAATCTCCGAAACCTGATGGTATGTTGTGGGCAATTAAGTGCTTAGAATTGCTTGTTAATGCTGAAGAAATCTGGGAGAAAAAATGGAAGGGTTGTTGATGGCCCTCTTGGTGGACACATTGGTAGCTCTTTGTGGAGATTTTAAGGCTTTAGGGTTTAGGGTCTAGGGTTTAGCTCTTTGACAAGCATAAATTTAGCTCGGTTCTAGTAGTACTAGGAAGAGGATGAATTGGTGGTTAGATCTAGCACTAGATTGGATCTAGAGCGAGCGAATTCGGGTCTTTTCGATGCACGATGAGCCATTGCTCGGTATTGAGCTGATCGATCTTCACTGAGCTCACAGATGCGATGGATGCGATCGGGCAACTCCATGATTCCTAAACCACGAAACCCTTGATCGATTGACTGATTTACAAGCTCCATGAATGGCGATTCGGATGAACCTTTGATCAATCGATATACCCACAACACAAGCCCCCCTACGGAGCCATCTTGTTGCCGCATCGCAAAAATCGATCTCATCGGCTCGCCATGTTAGGCTTAGCTGGATGCCTCTCATAGGGGGGTTAGGGTTAGGGTTAGGGTTAGGGTTAGGGTTAGGGTTTGGGATGAAGGTGCCATTGTAGCTAGTTAGTTATAGTTTTGTCTTCAAGTAAAAAGAAAACAAGAAGGGAAGAGAAGAAGAAGCAAGAGAGAGATGACAGTTGTAGAGCTCCTGGCCTTCTCCTTCACCTCCCTCCTCATCCTGCTCCCCTTCCCCTTCTACTGGTTCCTCTGGACGCATCCACAGGCATGGGTTGACTTCTGCTCCTCCCATGGCAGAGCAGCAGCAGCAGCAACAGGAGGAGGAGGAGGTGGTGGTGGTGGTGGTGATGATGATGATGGTGATGAAGATGCCATATCTCAGGTGCTCGTGGATCCCTGCCATCGCATGGCCCAAGTCTCGCACCTCCTCAAGCTCGCCCAACTCTTGGCCCTCGCCTCCACCGCCTCCTCCTTTCCCTCCTGGCCCCCTCCTCTCTTCTCCATCCTCCTCCTCCTCGCAGGGCAGTACCTCAACCTACGGTAAAATCGCCCACATTACACATCTATGCATGTAAAGCATTTTTTCACACACATACATATACACCACACCATAGTTACAACAAGAAATGCATTTGTGGATGATTATGTCTGTGTATATGTACATGAATGCATGCCTGTATTTGGTATGTGTATGCGCCACCGACCAAGATCTACACATACATTTGCATGTAAAGCATTTGTCACACACATACATATACACCCACACCATAGTTGCAACAAGAAATGCATTTGTGGTGGATGATTATGTCTTTGTATATGTACATGAATGCATGCCTTTATTTGGTATGTGTATGTGCCACCGACCAAGATTTACACATACATTTGCATGTAAAGCATTTGTCACACACATACATATACACCACAGCATAGTTACAACAAGAAATGCATTTGTGGATGATTATGTCTGTGTATATGTACATGAATGCATGCCTGTATTTGGTATGTGTATGCGCCACCAACCAAGATTTACACATACATTGGCATGTAAAGCATTTGTCACACACATACATATACACCACACATAGTTATAACACATGCATTTGTGGTGGATGATTATGTCTCTGTGGGTACATGAAGGCATGCCTTCATTTGGTATTTGTATGTGGATACAGCGTACAAATGACACATATCTATGACGCACACACATGTGTGTGTGCACATAATTCTGTATGCGTGTGTGCATGGATGCAGCATGTGTTATTTGTATGTATGTATGTGGTATAACACATGCATTTGTGGATGATTATGTCTCTGTGTGTTACATGAATGGATGCCTTTATCTGGTATGTTGTATGTGGATAGAGCATTCAAATAGCACAAGCTGTGACACACACATGGGTGTGTGCATATATGCACATAATTCTGTACGCATGTGTGCATGAATGCATGTGTTATTTGTATGTATGTGGTATAGTTAGGTAATTAGTCAGTCCCTGCTTCCATTGGCTCCTGAAAATTTGTAAGAAGCGGGTTCTAGCACCCAAGGCATCTTGTTATCAATCGAAATAAATGCTTAAAAGAAACTATTGATTAGCCAGTCATATTCCCATGGTTTTAGGATCTAAAATACCACCTTCTTTTCTCTGTTATGAATCAGATGTCGGGGGTTAAATGAAGCTACAAAATCTTTCAAACGATCAGCATCGCTACTTATATTTGTACATTCTTTTTTTTTCTTTTTTCTCTCACTTTTGAACATGTAGGGTGTATCAATTGTTGGGTGAGGATGGCGTTTATTACGGAGTGCGTTTTGGGAAGCAGATTCCATGGGTTCAGAAGTTCCCATTTGGATATATAAGGGATCCTCAATATGTCGGTAGCTCCCTGAGCTTATTGGGTTGCCTTTACTGGGTGCAATGGCCTTATGTGGTCATCTGGATCCTTGGTTATCTGTTTCTTAGCCATGTTGAAAGCGTCGAGGATGTTACATCAAGGGCAAAGCTCCCAAAGGCACTCAAGACCTAAGGAATAGGTACACAATTACAGCATTCTTGTTTCAATCGCTCGAGCGAGAAAAATATCGGAAATGCTTTCGATGCTCGCTTTTTGTTATGCAAGCTGCGCGGAGGAGTTTGCTAGATCCTCAAAATGCAATTCAATGGCTGATGCTAATCTCAGCAATCGATTATATGGCCAAATTATTCAACTGTAAGAGCAATCATTGGGAGGTCTATCCATTTTTCATCTCCCTTTTTGGAAGTGTTTGTTCATTGTTACAAAATGAATGGCACAAACTGAGCAATGTTTCTGGACATAATGAAAATGTCAGGGGTGTTTCAGAATCCAATTGTGCTTGTATTTCAGATTAGTATGTTGCTATCCGATATTCGTTTTATTGAGCAAGTGTGACAAACATAGAACCACAAAGGCTACTTAGTTAAGAGTTGATAAGATACAAACAGAAACTTGGCTAGCTGTTGTGAAAAGAAATAGGTGCGGAAAATTATCGTAATTTGGTAATGTTTTCAATGGAAATCCAACCAGATAGTGGTGAAGCTACATTAGTCATTTTACTCTGATGCGTATCTCAACATACATGCATACATACCACATATTAAGTCAAATGATGCTCACAATTGTGATATAACCACCTGGAGATGTGGTTTTAACAATCGGGTCCGAAATAAACCTGCATTTGATGTGTCATCCTCGATCAATCACCACATCAGAAAAGCATGCACCATTGGAAACACGTTACCACGGAAAATTGAAAGACTATTATCATATGGAGATGAGACTGCCCATTCCATGTCCAAAACTTAGCTGCCACAAAGCTTGCACAGAACTGGTAAATGTGCCACATATCCATAAAACCTTCCACGCTGGTCGATGTGTCTTCAGCTCGGCTTATGCTACATACATGTACCATCATGAATGTGCATCGGAGATTTCACGACCGAATGAACGATTCTTGACGGGGTTTATATATCACCACCGAAATCCGAAATCAGCGTCGAAATGCTAATATCGATTCTCAAGCATAACAATATGCCGATTTCAGGCACATCGAATGACCGAATTTTATTTGTTTTTACGATTCTTCCACCACAGAATCCGAACTCAGCGTCGAAATGCTAATGCCGATTGTCAAGTACGACGATATATCGATTCCAGACACATCGAACGACCGATTCTTTTTTTCTTTTCCTTTTACGATTCTTCCACCACCGAATCCGAAGCTAAACAGATATCGATTCTCGACAAATGCGAATATCGATTCTTAAGTATAACTGTATGTTAAACGGATATCGAATTTTTCGAAAGATTGATTGATGGCTTTTCGAACCGTAAGAAGTGAACACAAATACTATCGTCTCCGAGAGGCAAATTCTCACCCAAAATTTCCAATCTTTCCGATCCTTCCGCTCTCGCCATGGCCGCCGCCGCCGCAGCTGCAGTCGCACCGTGCAAACCATTCTTCTTCATGAAGCTCGGCTCAGGTTCTCTCTCTCTCTCTCTATTTTGTCTCACAGCTAAGCGACTTTTCTTTCTTCTCTTTGCTGAGAGAAAGAGAGGGGGGGGGGGGAGGGAGAGAGAGAGAGAGAGAGAACTAGCAGTGTTGCTCCCATGCAATTCATTGTGGAGATTTCTCACATGCAATTCAATGCCGAGAGAACATGATAACTATCCTTGGTAGTATGTTCCATGTTGAGAGAGATGGCATGGATGGTCTTAATGCGATGACTTTGGAGACAAATATGAAAAGCCTTAGGTTTTCGGCTGTGTATCAGTATATGAATCCCACCATGAGTAGTATATGGCGCCATAAATGTGGAATTTTCTTCTAAAGATTCGTATTTTCTAAAGATAAGGATACCAAATGCTACTTATATTTCTATCGCACATGGTCTTAATGCGATGAATTTGGAGACTACTACGAAAAGGCTTGGGTTTTATTTAGTATATCAGTATATGAATCCCACCATGAGTATATGACACCATAAATGTGGAATTTCCTTCTGAAGATTCATATTTTCTAAAGATAGGTTACCAAAATGCTACTTATATTTCTATCGCACATGGTCTTAATGCGTTGATTTTGGAGACAACTACGAAAAGGCTCGGGTTTTGTTTAGTGTATCAGTAGATGAATCCCACCATGAGTATATGACACCATAAATGTGGAATTTCCTTCTGAATATTTGTATTTTCTAAAGATAGAATACCAAATGCTACCTATAATTCTATCGCACATGGTCTTAATGCGATGAATTTGGAGACAACTACGAAAAGGCTTGGGTTTTGTTTAGTGTATCAGTATATGAATCCTACCATGAGTATATGATACCATAAATGTGGAATTTCCTCTCTGAATATTTGTATTTTCTAAAGATAGAATACCAAATGCTAGTTATAATTCTATCGCACCTGCCAGTTGCTTCACCAACTTCGGATGGTTTAATCTCTCTAATTCGGACAATTATTACCACACAATAAATAATCTAAAGAAGAGAAGACATGCTGAAACCTTTTCTCAATGAAGAAATCATTTCAATTTAAGAAGAGTTTTTGGGCCAAAAATCGTATTTTGTTGTTTAGTTTATATTTTTTCTGAAGCATAAATACTTGTTTTAAATACATAAATTAGTGGAACGTGTTGAAATAGCAGTTCTAAAATGTTAAACATGTCTTAAGTATTTTAAAACTTGTTTTATAAAAACTATGAAGTGCATGAGATGGAGGGGTTTCAGTTGGGTGAGGCGCATCTGAAGGCAAAAGCACTTGGACCAACGGGATTTCCTTTCACAGAAAACCATGGTCTACACCAGTTCATGTTGCAATCCTCTTTACAGAATCATCACTGAAAGTCCATTATTGCAAATTGCAATTGTTTGTGGTCATTCTTGTATGAGAAAAATTTGCGTCATTATATATCCTTCCAGTCCTCATAGAAGCCTTCTGCTTCCTTTGTCTCCCTATTGAATAGTTTCTTTCTACTGCAGCTTATTGAATGTGATTTTTTACAGGCACAGAACATTCATTGAGTGAGGAGAGATGTTTGAGTCTTCTATCCAAGAAACATGTAAAAAGAGTCAGAATTGCTTCAGATTTTATGCAGATGTAAGTCATGATTTATGTTTTCAGTTGGAGATTGTTTTGATCCAATACATATACTACAAGAAAATCTTTGACCAGTCATTTGTTGTATGTTGACTTCTAGATCATGTGATTTCTCCTAGGTTTTATTGACAAAAGCATCAAATGAATATATTCAGTCAATCATAATGCATTGGGCACCTTTGTTCTTCAAATGCTCGAAGAGCATTGCAAAATTTCGATAGCATTGGTGGCATAGGAAGTCATGCCATTCTTATGGACTTAACACTCTTAGAATCGACACTATATTGGAGCCTGTAGCTGTTTGTTTTTGCATATAAATCTGAATTTTTTCGTCAATATTTGTATGCAGGGTTCATAATCATCATTCCATAGCATTATATATCAAAGGTTAGCTTCAATATTTTAATCGCTTTTGTCCTGAAAATCTTTAGCTTATTTGTTTCCAGATTTAATAATGTATCTATTTGCCATTGTTTCTATAAACTACCACACTACTCTTAAATTGGTGCAGCTGGAAAATTCCATATACAGACAACAAAATGCAGACCTCGAGCTGCAGATATGGATGAACGCTCAATTAAAGATGGGAGCAGGGACGCTGCAGATTCAAGTACCATGCATCAACAAGGTTTTCTGTTGGAAGACATAGAGAGGACATCAGTGGTTATGGATGAACAGAAACTCAGTGATTCAAAAACATTTGAAGCATCTACATCCGTCAGTTCTGATGATTTACTATTAAGATCATTTTCAGCCAGGAAGCGGTTCAAGAACAGGTTTCTAGTTTTGGCAAAACTAGGCACAACAGTGAAGAAACAGCTTGGGTCTTTCTTCAAGAGTGAAATCAGGCAACGGGCATTAGTTACACTTCTTATGCTTATTGCGATGCGTGCTGGCCATTTCATTCCTCTTCCAGGATTTGATCGACGTTTTATGCCTGGAGATTACCTTGTATATCCTACAGGTGCATGATACCATTTTTGTTTGTATAGTCATTACTAGTGTTAATAATTGTTCTGTTTGGTTTGTATAGTCTCAACCTAGCCATTATATTTTCTGGAACCCAAATTAAACCAAATCATACTGTTGAACCAAACTGAACCAAACGGAATCAAACTGTTTAAGCCATTTAAACTATGGCCATGCTCGTTTAAGTGTTCGAACTGTGACTTCAAGCTGGATAATCTGAACTGTGGAGCCCATGCTATAAAGCCAAACAAAACCAAACTATTGATCCAAACCGACCGAGCCAAACTCTCACGTTATTCAAGCTATGAAATCGTAGTTTTTGGACAAAGTTAACCATTTCTTCCTCGTCGTTATGTAAAACAATGTAAAAATTGGCAAATTTGTCTGTCTCATTTGTTGAGCTGACTAAGCTATTATTTGGTTTCTACAGAAGGGACTGGTGACCTTGTGCCGGAAATGAGATTATCCTTTTTTCAGCTTGGTATTGGACCATACATGGGTGCTTCTATTATCATGCAGGTTCATCCCAATCATGGACTTTTAATGAAGTTTTTCATACATCTCTAGCTTGATCGGCTTACTATGCAAGGGTATGCTTTTGCAAAGGCTGATTATTTTAATCGGCTGAAGTCATTTTTCCAACATGATCGTTTCCTGCCATCTCGACTAAAATCAAATATAGTTGATCATAACTTGGATGAACGTCTTCCTACTGACGATTCATGTGTTCTAGTTAGCCTGCTACTAGTGGTTACACAGAGGCAGCTTAACTGTAATCCATATGGGATCCCCGCAATGCCTCTTATGAGCTATGTTGAAATAAGTTTGTTCTTCTCTAGCATGATTCAACTTATCATTGGTTTCTAGTATTGTGCCTCGAGGACCTTATAATGGTTTTCGCTGTACTTGAGTGTACATATTTATCTCAATCTCATGCCAAGAAGTCATTGATTAAGCATTCTGATCATGTCTCACAATCATATTCTTGTGTAGGATGATCTTATCTTGATTTAGTTATCTTTCAGGTAGTGTAAATTCTAGTATCGATTAGCGGCATTTCCATATAAAAAAGACAATGAAAGTTTTGTGTTGAATGGAGACACTTTAGATTGATATCATAGAGATGGACTCTCATATATGCAACTGATATGTAGTAAATCCTTCATTTTTCCTTCATTGCATGCTGCAATAAACGATTATTGCTTGAGTTTTCCTAAATTTTCTGCAACCTTTTCTCTATGAAGTTAAACAATATATTTCAGTATGTATATCCTTGTAAGACAATTTATATAATATGATATAGTCAATATTTGTAGTCCTAAAAATGGTGCTCAGTAGTTTTTCTAAATAGTTGCAGAAGTTGTTTATGTGTAGGCTAAAGGTACTGTATATCCATTTTTAATCGCACATTTAATCCTTAAATGGTAAGGGAATAAAGTATTTTTATTTCAAGATTATTTGAAGATGATTTTCCAACATGGGTTTACTAAAAAGTGCTCTATATTGATAAATTTGTGGCTGACTAGTCACTGAGATTACTAGTAAGAATGAAACGCATATCGTTGGCTGGAAGTGCAAATATTTGCTATTTTTGCTGGATTTCTACTAGTATGAAAAAGAGTTTTATATTTATACAGATTCTTAGTACTTCCACTTAGAAATAGGATGTATTGTGTTTGGAAAAGATTTTTATGCTGATAATATACATTCCTGTTTTCTTGGCACAAAACCGTTGACACTCTACAACACTAGTAGATTCGTAGTAGAACTGGTGTGACTTGTATAATATCTTACATTATAGATTTTTTATTTTCTCTCCGTGTAATGGAGAACTTTTTATTTTAGGTACTCTGTTATGTTTTACCCCACCTAGTCCGACTACGCAAAGAGGGTACTGAAGGTGTAAAGAGAATCAAGGAATACACGTAAGTATGAAATGATTAATATTAAGTTTGTGATACTTGGAAGTGGTAAATGATTATACGACTGAAATTCAGGCAGAAATTGGCCTTTGCAATTGCTGTTATTCAAGCAATTATAATCTCATTTCAGTCTGTCCCATACTCAGTGTATGCAGCAAATCACAGGTTTGTGGATTTTCTTCTCGACTTAGTTAACCACATCTCAAGCTCTTTGTTCATTCACTGTACTTATTTAACTACATTTATACATCCAGATTTCGTTATTTGGTGATGAATACTACACTAATGTCTATCGGAGCTTTATTAATCAATTGGATCAGCAACCAAATAACCGATCATGGTTTTGGTAGATACGATAACCTCATTGCACCTATACTTGCACATTTGTTTTTCTTTGAAGAAGCAATAAGTAGTTGTAATATGTAAGTGTATGATTGTGGATGTGTGCTAATAACCGAAAATCACTTTAATCCTTAAAATTGATTATACCAACCATAGGCCTCCATTCTAGAATTGGTAGTGCACATTGTTGTCGGGGTGAAAGCTCGCTCATTACTGCTTGGAGATTGTGGAATTTGGAGATTTTGTATACCAACAGGACCTCCATGTCAGTGGTAGATGAATAGTCCTCAGTGAGAATCATGGGAAACTGCCTATTGGTCATTTAGTATAGGGGAAATAGGCCCTAAAGTATCATGTACCTGACCAATTATAGTATGTGATGGCGGCTGATTAAAACAGAATCGGGTTCCTTCATATTTATATTTATTTATAGACAATGTGGAGTTTACACAACAATTTCAACTTCCAAAAGCATGCAATGGTCTTCGTATTGATACTCAAATCACCTTGCTTTTGTAGTCTGTATGTGTTTATTAGGATCTTGCACAATGTTCATCTATAAGAAAATAGTTCGTTCTTGTTGTTCTTGTATAGTATTCATATTTTTATAAGTCTCATTGCACATCCAGGCATAGTTATTTCGATAATTATTTACATGAACACAAAATTTAAATTCATTCGTTGGTATTATTATATGGAGTTCTCTTACGTTATTGGATATTGCTATTGCAGGACAGGGGCCATCACTATTTATATGTGTAAACATTTTGACTGGCTATGCAGAATCACTATATAAAGTTGTCTCAAGTCTGATATGTGAGTTCATGGATACAACTGATTTTATTCATTGTTAATTTTTCATATTTTATACTAAAGGGTACTTTAGCCACAAGTGCACATAAATATGCACATACAAACATACAGCCTTGCATGCATTTATGTATGTACTGGGATACATATGCTAAGTATCCACTATCATGGAAATTAAGGTTATCCTTCTGTAAGCATGGTGGCTGAGATCAGCCCGCACAATTGGCTCTAAGACTCAAACCATAACTATTTCTTGATGGTTTCCAGAGCTTCTAAGTGATAAATGCATGAAATATTCCTTTTTTCTAGCGTTGTCCATAGTCTGCAAATGAGACTAACCGGATTTATGTGGACTCGGAGATTCATGCATCATTCTTTGCAGTCAAGGGGCGCCTTGGCTCAGGCTGGTTTCAGTTGATTCTCATAATTTTGTAGGAGTAAGGAATTCTAAATAGTTTTGGTCTTTTGAGACATATGAACTCTTTTGAGAAAGTTACACTTTTCACGAATTAAAGATTGGTAATCATAAGGAGTATAATATACAGACATATTTTCTTTATTATATTTAAGCTTGGAGTTAAAAAATCTAAATAAATTTGATTATACTTACTGTCAAGACATACTATATGATAACTCCTCATATTCTCTAGTCATGTAGTTCTTGGCTGAACAAAAACGTTTTCATTGCAGATGGAGGTGGAAACTGGGTTCCTACAGTAATCACTTTGTTTGGGTTTTCATTGTGCTTCACAATATGTGCAGTATTAACATCAGCAGGACATCGGAAAGTGAAACTTCAGTATTACAATTTTGGACTTGCTCCTACAGTTAGGTAAGTGTGACTCTGCTCTCGTTTTCCATGCAAACCTTGTGGTTGTGGAAACTTCAGAAATATTCATGAAAATACATGTAAACTACTTTCAGCTGGT
This sequence comes from Azolla pinnata, assembly GCA_037176905.1. Lineage (NCBI taxonomy): Eukaryota > Viridiplantae > Streptophyta > Polypodiopsida > Salviniales > Salviniaceae > Azolla > Azolla pinnata. Next base: position 12,000 of record JBBBWG010008446.1, on the reverse strand, counting down.
TGTCTGAGGGTTGTCATTGGATGCCTGATATAAGATGAATATTTGACACTTTGACTCTTCGTACCATTTTCCAGCTCCATGGCTAGATCGATAACTGAAGTTGAACCATATATCCCATTCAATATCAATCCAACAGGCATGCAACCACTACTTGCAACAACTATTTTGTTGTCGCTTCCTGCATTTGTTGCAAGGTCTGTTTTGCATAGGCCAAATTTTTTTATCAGTTGGATAGAGGGATTTGTCATCTCACATTTTTTTGACAATCTTCAGGATCTATAAAATTCCATTTTGGATAAACCTGAAGGATGTTTTAACACCAGGGTCATCCTCAAATCCCTTTCTTTACCATCTAATTACTGTCTGCTTCATCAATCTGTTCAACATGCTTGACTTGGTATAGCACAATTATCAGTCAAACGTTCCAAAATTAGGGCACCACAATTAGAAACTAAAATTGAACCTCTGTTCAGGGTAATGTTCCCGTAGAAGTTAATCAGTATCTTATGAAAATTGGGGCAAGAATACCAGGTGTCAAGCCTGGAAAGAAAACTGTGGAGTATCTGACAAAAGTTCAAGCGTCAACTAGATTTTGGGGTAATATACACAACCATTTCCTAATCTATATCAAGTAACACTTCAAATTCAGATTTACTTCTTCTAGATTTATATTAAGTACTTCATTACCGGTGAAATCTGTATAAATCCCTTCCCGAGTAACCTAGAATCTATTTATAAACTTTTTTCAGGAGGGTTGATGCTGAGCCTTCTTGTGATAACGTCGACATTTGTTGACAACCAATTCCGTCACCTTCACCATGGAGATTCAATTGGATTCACATCTATGCTGATAATTGTAAGTCTAATTTCATCATTATCATTGTTGCTCTCTTTCTGTTCAATATCAGAGTGTACGGCTACAAACTTCTTTTTTGATGCTACGTTTTTTATTTCTCTTGATACAAAGCATATGTTTTCATCCGAAAATTCGTTAGAAGAAATCCATCAAGTAAGACATTTGACAATAGATGTGGCATCTATATGTTCCTTTGCCATTGACAGTAGATGTGGCATCCGTATATTCCTTTGCTATTGACAGTAGATGTGGCAACCATATATTCCTCTGCCATTTTAAATAAAACATCAACCATCCCAATTGACACGTCCTGTAATGAAAACAAAACAACCAATAGAGTGATAAGAATTCTCAAGCCCAGCTGGTGTTCTCACAGATACATGACTGATCTTTTCTTTGCATTGCAATAGTCTTAAGACAAAAACATGGAGAGTGGTCATAAGTCTTTAGCTTTCCAATCCAGTCATAGAAATATGGTTTTCTGACTGTAAGCTAGTACAATAGAAGAAATTCAGGAAAGCAAAGCAAAAAAGGATATATTAATGTCTACTGAAGGCAGTTTTCGGCTTGGGAGATAAACATGATTACAAGTATTGGTGATTCCATGTTTTCCATACTGAAAAAAAAAAAACTGTAGATGTCCTGAAGGTCCACTTTAGTGCATGGAATGGAAGGAATCATCTTTTACAAGTATAGGCGATTCCATGTTTTTCGTACTGGAAAAATAATGCTGCAGATGTCCTGAAGGTCCACTTTAGTGCGTGGAGTGGAAGGAATCCAAAGATGATTCCTTCCACTCCATGCACTAATGTGGGTTGAATGGTAATGAGGAAATCACATCCAAGTTTGGTGGATTGGGTGTCTCTGTGTTGTGAAAAATGCTCTCCATGATCTGGTGATATAAGGTTCATGGGCCTTGCTTGTACTGATCTCTTCTTTGCACGGTTTGCAAGATCTGTCAGGTCTCTGTATGCACTCAGCCCTCTTCATTTCCTGAGTACCACTGTCCTTCCTTCGTGTGCGCTTCTGTCCATTTACTTTGATGCTTCAAATCCGTAACGGGTATTTCTTTGGGTTGGCATGGCTCAAATCCAATTGACGAGGTCCCTATGTAAACAATCTTCCATCATCATGGAGGCTACAGTGAGGTGGCTTGGATTATCTCATGGGGGATAGAGGCTTGACTACATCTTTCCTGTGTGCATTCTATTTTTGTTCAGCATGCACATGGGCTTTTTTGGCTTTATACAGCTGCACCATACATGAGAGTGAGGCTGTCTATCATGTCAATAACTATTGGCATGAGAAAATTTGCTTGGTAGCATTGTTCTAGTATTTCCACACATGCAAATTCTCTAGTGAGCTAATCCCTGGTGACATGGGTCATAGAGAAGTCCAGTGCACAGATAGACGGGAATCCACTACCTTGGTGTGTCCTAATAGGGCGAGGACAAGATTAAATTATGTCAGGAACAGGGAAGAGTGAGCATCCTTGCTTCATATTAATATTTCTGATCTCGTCTAACCAACTTGGACACCAACTCATCCATCATATTATCCATCAAATATTAATCAAATTGCATGTATTATTCTTGGACTAAAATTTTGGTGCCAAAATGGATTTAATGACCCATTGTGCCGAAGTGCCAAAATTAAATGGAGAGAGAGGAAGAGAGATCAACTCTTTAATCTTGCAGGTTGGTGCAATATTAGACTTGAGAAGAACATACTTGGCATATAATGTCATGCCTTCACTTAGCAAAGTATTGGAAGGTCTGGAGGCCTGACAAAACTAGTCTTGTTTTAATGGAATTTGGGTAAGTGATTGTAAAACAACAGTTGTGTTTTCATATTTCAACACTCGACTTTTAATACATTGGTTGTTTATTTAATTGTAGCTCTACCGTGCATCAAGAAATGGAATCTTTATCTCAACGGCTGGGGGAACATGGAACCAAATTGCATGCTGCCTGAAACTAGAAGGCAACTAAATTTTTGCCGAAGCCCTGTCAACCCAAATGCACATCTTTAATAGATAATATGTCCATCTTGGAAAGGCGTTATAGAGGAAGCCTTCAGAGTGTAGGTCAACCTGACTGCCGTTTGAAAAGGTTACGATCAACGTCTTTGTAATTTATACTATCTTGGAGATGAAATGGGTTTGTACTCCTAGATAGTTCCATTCTAATTAAGAATTTTTGCAAGCTCAATATGTTTGACCATTGTTTTGAGCTATGCAGTCCAAGGTAATCAACTTGATAGCAAAAGGTTTGAAAGCTTGTGTTCAAGGGGCCTCCATGGATTCAGCTTTTACCAAACACAGGGCTACATATTGAAGGGAAACAACTTACATTGACATGACTATTGGCCACTGTAGATGCTATGCTATGCTACTGAAAAAAATTCTAATAACTAGAAGACTGCCCAAAGATGAAATGGGATGAAGCTATTTCTTCGGCAGGCCTGAACTTTCATATGCTGTTCTAAGAATCCGTCAATCAAATATATAGACCGTTTGCAATCAATGCCAAAAAGTTTTGATTTCGATTTCGACATGAATATTTGCGGTACAAAATCCTCTTCATCATTTTTCTTAATTGAATTTGTTCCTCGTTTGACAATCAATGCAAAAGAGAAATGATTCTGATCTTTACTTGCACTTCAAAAATTGCAGGGTGTAAGGTAAACACCTAAAGAAAAAAAATAATTTGAATTTGGATAACAAACACCATCTCCACCCTCGACCTGCCGCTTCCATCAACCTAAACTCATTTTGCTCCCCACTTTCTCTTCACAGCAGACTCAATAATACAGGTAACCTACAATAAAGGTTCAATGTTGATTTCCAATATGGAGCATGGATCTGGGATGAGAAAATTTTGGAGCACCTGGTATACACACGAACCGAATCAGTACAGGAATCAGGAATTTTCAGTAGCATAAGGTCCTCATCGATATATTTTGCATGTGAAACCATATATATAAATGCTTCTAGCGGTATTTTCGAAAGCTTTTTTACCCATAAAGTAGATAATCCACACCTCTTCACTCAAAGGTATAGACACATTCCATGTCCTTCTCTCATTCATTGATCTGGCCCATTGTTCTCTTGGAAGATCTCATTCCTTGCCCAAGGCATTTCACATATACATATTACCTAGCTGGTTGCTCTAGATTTGTATGTGATTGTTTCTCCCAAGCCAAACACGGGTAGGAAGAAATGAGAAGTAATGAAGCATTATCCTACAGTACTTCAACAAAATTGTTTACTTGATGATAAGTCGTTCTCTACCTATGTGGTGACATATGCAAATGAAGTAGCATTGTGGAGGTCTAAAATTCAAGGATGCATAGATCATTGTAACAGAAGTGCAGTACATAGCACCAAGCATCAATTCGATGCAAATTCCGAAGCCTCACTCCAAGCCACATCACCTTGGGTCCCAAATCTCTAAGTTGACCTATCCCCCAATACTACACCCCCAACTCACATCGGATCCCTACTTTGATGAAAAGATAAGAACATCATGGTCTTGTATCAATTCGTTCACAGGCTAGTCGCAAACAATAGGATGGATCTCTGGAAAGGGACACCTTTTTCAACATCCAATTGCCTAATGCAGCCTCTGCCCAAAAGCTACTGCCTTATGATCCACAACATAGGACTACAATGAACTGTCTAATAAGGCGGGGGCAAACCTCAATATCTCTTCAACACAGGGCAATGTAATCCCTTTATGGGAAATATTTTGAAATGAAAGAAAGCCCTACATCCCTAGACATTTCAAATGTAAACATTACTTGTTCACACAATGTGAACCCTGGATGAGATTTGTATATATGGCACTTTAGCAGAAACTATTCAATTGATTGTCTGTTTTGAACAAACCCTAAAACTTAGGGCATTTTCTCGTGCTCTAATTCCTCTGTTATTTTCCTCAGCTGCCTTGCAATGTCTTACTCTAAACAGATGTATTCTCTATTTCCTCCAGAGACAACATGAATCCCTTGGATAGTATGATAATGGTTGAAATTGGCTACATGTGCAACACCCACTAATCCAGCATAAATCATATTCTCGCCATTCATTGTTTTATATTCTATCCATGAGATGTAATACAAAATCTCATATGCGCAACAACAACTCAAATTGGAGCATTTACTTACTTCTGGATGTATAATACCAAATGTTCCGATGCGTATTCCCTTATAGAATATGTCTGCCTGTCTTCCGGGGAAAAACTCTGGTTCCTGTCATTAAACATTTGTTATTGTGACTCCTTGATTCAAAAACACCAAAATGTTTGAATATGGTTTTGCAGTACTTGATCATACCTTTGCTGGTTGAATATAATAACCTGTATTATCTCCGATTGACACAGGGTTCACACCTACAACTTCCATGATTCTATCCACTAGACCATGAATCACCTGCAAATAACATGCATATTTCTAGGCTTAAAAACGGATTGGTCCACCTGATGATCAGTTTTTGTAATCATCCTTTCATGGTTCTCGAAGCACATTAAGACTCCCTCAGTGAGATCATGAATTACAAGAAAAACAGTAAATACAAAAAATTATGATGAAGAAAACAGAATCAAAACTAACCTCAAAACCTGAGTTGACATTGCAGTATAAAGCAGCTAAATGCCTTTCATTTTTAGCACCAACATCTTTACTAGGGTCTATCAGAACGACATCTGAGAGTTCAAACAGCTGCATGTAGAATATCATTCAATTTTCAAATTCAGCTAGCCTAATCAGAAGGAGAAAATGTTGTGCAGTGTTGGGAAGGGAAACCTTTACAGGTCGAGGATGATCCTTATTATGTCCCAATGTCTTTAGGATCCCTGGTAACAGACTGCTGCGCACTACCTTAGAATTAAATGGAGGATATTAGTCCTTAATCCTTTGCATGAGAATTATATTTGTTGAGCTATTGTCACACCTCAAATTCACTTGTACGAGGATTTCCCACAATTACAGCACCACTATCTTTCCGCTTCACTAGGTTAAAATTTTCATCAAGTGAACTTAATATCCAAGTAAGAACTTCTGTGAATCCAGCCATTGCAACCTGGAACATTTCATCATTAGTATGCAAAGAAATGCTGATGTCAGTGTAATCAGGTAGAAAGAAAGTATATGTACGAGTCTCAACACAGCTAGACAAATGCACTGTATATGATAATTCAAATTAACATCATATAGGCTACGAGTATCTCCAAAACAATGTGTGGGAAAAGAATGTATATACCTCTGCCCTAAGAGAATCACTAAACTGGTTCAATGGTTGCAGCTTTCCTTGCGTAACACATTTTGGTATTGTTTGTTTTATGTTGTTAAATCCATATCCAATAGCAACATCCTGATAAAATGAGGTTTGAATGAATTGCATGAGCATATGTGATGGGCTTTTATCAAAATCCCAACTTATTGTGCTCTCAACTAGAACACAATTGCAAATGTTTATGTACCTCCATCACATCACATGGATGTAAAACGTCACTTCTGGTAGGTGGCACTGATATACAGATCAAGTCATCCTTGCCGCCCCCAGAGGGAGCTTCTGTTGCCGAAAGCTGCATTCTATTTAGAATTTTTATGGCCTGCTAGTAAAAAAGCAAAATTACAAGTTCAAAAATATAATCTTCATAACTGTTTAGGAATAGCATTTTTTACCTGTTCTGTTTCAAATTCCACTCCGACAGCACGGGAGATATAGGACAGGTTAACATCCATGCTTCTTGAAGATAAGTCTGGGTAAATACTTGAGACTCCATTAGCAGATACAACCTCGACAGGTTCAACCTCAAATTTATTTTCACAATACTCAGAAAATGTAGTCACCTGTAAAAAATAGAAGGTTTTCTACATATGCTATAGAGCCTTCTTGTTCAGTATAGCATACAATATTTAGTATAAAATATCAAAGAATAAGTTCATACACTGAAATAATAATTTGATAGTGCTAAAAATATATTTGATCAATTAGGCTAACATTCTCAACCAGATCAAAAGTTACTATTTCTGAATCCCATAGAAAGCAAAATAAATATGTACCTAGACTATGTAAGTTTTTATGGCTATGAGCATTATATTCAGAAATTTACCAAATAATCCATTAAGACATCATATGTAAATTAAATCCAAACGCAAAAATCATTTTACCATTGTGTTTAGGACAATCTTCGCTTTAGTCAAATCTGTTGCAGTGCACTCAATGAACACATTCTTTGTGTTTAGGGAGATTGCAGAGTGTGCACCATTTATAATTGGAGGCAAAGAAAGCACAGTCCTGGCAACATTATGTCCTTGTAAATAGCAAGAAGTTGCAGAGATATTAACCGAGCATAACACTATTTTAAATTCTCAACCATTCCTTAAACCATTCTTCCTTTTCCTCAAGACCACCTTATACAAACCTTTTGCTATCATAGATAACTGGATACACAGGGGATCCCTCAATAATATGTAAAAACTTCTTCAGTTTCGTATCATTCTGCACCAGAGAAAAAAGTAGCTTTATAAGAGAACCTAGCATTAGAAGAACAAATGTATATTCCAATTTTGAGAAAGCCCTTACTTTGTAGAAATCCATAAGTTCTTCTGCTGTGTATTCTTTCGACTGCAGATATAACTAAGATCTCACTTCCTTGATCATCTTTTGTGAGCAAACGCATTGGAGGATTTTGGGAAAACAAAGATTTACCTGTTTGAGAGGAATGAATTTGATGTCTGAAGGAGGTAATGCCTGAAACACAAATATTTTATTAAGCTCTGATCATATCACAATGATGATGGCTGCCATAAAAACTGCATAGCTAAGGGTACGTGCCTCATATGAAAATGGTTCAACTAATGTATCCAAATCATGAGTACCAATAGCAACTAATGTTCTTCGCCTACAAATGTAAACACAGGGCATATGAGACTAAAATTTCAGATTCCAAACCAGAAATTTTAAAGAAAATGGTCAGGACTACATAAAAACATAAAAGAAAATATAGACTATAAGGTAATGACCAAAGTTGTAAGGAGACAAACAAGTAAATGCTTGTCAATGAAAATATGTTACTAAAAAAGGAAGCTTATTACTTCAGCGAGAAAAAACAACAGGATTATTACCTTTCTAATAACGTATTGTACTGGCGGAAAGATAGCACAATAAAATACAAAACATGTATGAATATATATATATATATATATATATATATATATATGATTGAAGAGTATAGTCACATGCAATTAGTTTTTCTTTTTGGAGGTGACCATAGGATATGATGTCCAGTCCATCAATATCCTAGTGACTAATGGGATCATCCTCTAGAACTATCATTGGGTTTGGTAAAGTAATGCTGCATATGAGATATGAACACAGAATGTAAACGTTGATCAAACAAGGCCAAGTGCTAGTGCAGAGCCCTTGTTCTAAGGAGTAAATCAACAAATGAAACAGAGATCGGCATTAGATTTATTGTGATTAAGTGTTATGCAAACTGAAATTCAAAATTTGTGTAGAGTTTCAAAAAAATGACAATTACCTGCACAGATTCTGGTGCAGCTTATCTTGCAAGTCTATGAAGCTTGCATATCGTGCTTCATCAAAGGTTATTCCTCTTAAGATAGCACAGACAACAAAAGGCCTTATCAATGCTGTCTGTAAGAAGAAATTTGTTACATATGGTTAAGCCATGTACATATGCACAAGCAAAACAAATGAGCTCTGAGTCATTTCTGTACTAAATGGATCAGGAAAGCTATGAGATACATTGTCACATTGTTTGAGTAAGGAAGTTAAGAAGATGCACAAGTTACCCTTAACAAACAGGAAAGTAATATTTGATGCTAATGACCCTGTGCTTACCTCTGCCTTCACTTGCATCTTGACCAAAGAACCAGAAGAAATATCAGAAACATGAAATTTTGGAACTTGCTCCAATTCTTTGAATATGCGTAGAGCTCTAGCAAGGCCTTCAAGGCTGAGTAAATCATATCTATACACAACAAAATAAGGAGAAGATTACTGATCAACAACGTCCAAACGAAAGGCATGGATCTAACAATATGTTACACAATTTACTATTGTTGAAGAGCCTCTGCAAATTATTCATGAAGCCAGTTATATTACGTTTGGATAGCTAAACATATTATTTATGTGGAAATTTTCTTGTTTGATACACATTTCTACAATTTAGATCCTTAGGGAAGATTGATGCATGCCTGTTTGCTGGAATTTCAATTTTGTAAATAATCTCTTCACCTTCCTCAGCTTCCTCATCCAGATGTTTTTCTTTCCTCACAATAGCCTTCTCTGTAGTCTAAACCATCAAAACGTTTCTAACATAAGGATTAGAAATATATGAGTGCACCTTTAAGGAGAAGTATGTAATGCAATCTTACAATATCATCCAGCTCGATTCCAAATTCAAAGCAGAGTTCATCAAATTCGTCATCAGCTATTCATCAAACAGTATCAATCCAAAGTGATATAAGAATAGGCCACTTGTTTAGAGAAAAGAAGATTGTTTTTCAAGTCAACCAACATCATCCTAAGTGTCGTTTACAATAGGACCAGCATATCATCACAATGATCGGAAGTAGTTAAATCAAGTACAAAAAACATATAAATAAAACTTCTCTTCCAGTCTTTGACTAGTTTAAATGTTAGAAGCTCATTCAAATAAAGTGGACCATAATAAGAATAAAATAAAATCAAGCATACATGAATATCAAAGCAATAAAACCTATAAGAACTTGGATACTCTTATGTGCCATAAGTACATGTCCAGGAATGAGATATGGAATCTAATAGATGATCACATATATAGTGGTGGAGAAACAATTCTCAATCCATTTGGTATCATTTGTGGAAAAGCGTGTGCCTCAAATAACATAAAACTCCATTCAGCCGTTTCATTGGTATGCTGCAAAATTCACAATTCACAACAATGACCATTCCAGATGATCATTCTGGAACATCACAAGTAAAAAAGGCAAAGAACCGAAAGTGCACCTTCCTTGACATCGTACACATTCTATACCTATAAACACAATCCTACTTACAATATACAGAAAATTCAGATGGTTCCTGAACAGGGAAATCTTGTTTGACACTTTCATTTTGGGAGTCTTCATCAAGACCCATCTGAACGTGTGGTCACTTGTGATCGCATGTAAGGAGAGGGACAGCCAAGTTCTGGTTTATTGAGTCGTGAGAGCGTAGATACATCAAATCCACATAGAGTTGCTGAAAGATGCAACTTGCAACATAACAGTCTGTCAGGTTTAACTTGAATACCTTCTGATATCAATGATTTTTTGAACACGTCATACTTAGTTTTTTCTGTTGAACGAGAATTCATATTTAGCCCCGTTCTAGGATTTACATAGCTTCTCATTGCATCTTCCATCTTATATGCATGCTGAGATTCTAATTTGTGGATTCGTGGATAGACCAACCAGACACATCATTACCCCAACAAGGAGAAAGTTTGTTTATCTTGGTTTTCATATCCCCTTATGGTACAGAAGTTAGGAAAAAAGCTATCATTGCACAATTATTGATCCAAGTACGGGGCTGCATTTCTCAGAAGCAGTTTGGGGCAGTTATAATCCTCATCTTAGAAAGTGGTGATTTGCTGGTAATTACTGCTCTTCTTCCTGATGATAAACAGACACACTTCCCATTATCTGGAACCTACCTTTAATGCTCACACCTAACTGTTGAGTAGAGAATGATAGCTGAACTATTCCCAATCTCGAGGACCTTCATCACCAAAGCCAGCCAAGTGAAGTTTTTGATTGCTCATTTATACTCTGCTGGACTCCATTGTGCGCAATGAATGGCCCAAGAAGGTGAGTAGACATCATCCAGCTAATTTGGAATGTTACTACCATAAAAGGTTCTGAAATCGGTTGTTCAATATGAAAAAATCACTCTTTTATTCATCTATACTGTCATCTGCACATGAGTTCCAGCAGCTATGTTCCAGTCAGCCTGGTAGCGACAACTTGCATTCTTGAGAGCGTAACTAAACGATATTCATTCTGCAAACGTGAAAAACACGACATCACAATACACTGAGCTCTACTGTCCTCTATTCTGCATGTGCGGATCATAGCATTTGTGGTCTACTTATAGAGATCGAGCCTTCCGACCATACACTCAACTCGAACACTCGAAAGAAACGAGGCAGAACATTCATTCGGAAGATCTAGCAAGGATCTAGAAGAAACGGTCTCACAACCCTACCCCAAAAAGAACAGGTATAGAGCATCCCAAAACAAAAGGCATACAACCAGGAAAGCCGCCAACATTTGGAAGACGATGCTTCCGGCCACAAACGAACAAGGCGGAAGACGGGGAGAAAGAAAAACGAAAACAAAGGCGGAGAGAAAGGGAGAGAGAGAGAGAGAGAGAGAGAGAGATAGAGGGGCGAGAAGTACATACTGAGGGGGAGCTGCAAAGCCTGGAGGAAGCGATCCCGAACCACGGAGATGGTGGGCATGACGACGACGACGGGATTTGACTGCTAGGAAGAAGAGCTGGAGCCTGGAGCGGATCGGATTGGCGATGGCGTTGCTTGGCGCAGGCGAGAGGGAAGAATCACCATGAAAGCTCGGAACAAACTCTCAGGTTTTGGGAAATTACCACAGATAGCCCTCCCACAGGAAAAACCCTAAAAAAACCCTAAAATCCTGAAACCCTAAAACCCCAAAAAACCCTAAAACCCTGAAACCCTAAAAAACCCTAAAACCCTGAAACCCTAAAAAACCCTAAAACCCTAAAAAGCCCTAAAAAACCCTAAAACCATGAAACCCTGAAATCCTGAAACCTTGAAACCCTAAAAAACCATGAACCCTTGAAACCCTAAAAAACCATGAAACCCTAAAACCCTGAAGCCCTGAAACCCTAAAACCCTAAAAAAACCTAAAACCCTAAAACCCTAAACAACCCTAAAACCCTAAAAAACCATGAAACCCTAAAACCCTGAAGCCCTGAAACCCTAAAGCCTTGAGACCCTCAAACCCTGAAATAGTCAGGAAGCTATGTGGCATACAAGAAGCAAGAGAGGCATACCGATCATATCATACTTTGCAATGTATTGCGAGGATCGATGCGCATGTATGCGCATATA
>JBBBWG010008435.1:0-24207 GCA_037176905.1 Azolla pinnata | reverse complement strand
GGTTCAAATCCTGCCCTATGCACGTATAATGATAAAGTATAAATATGATATTCATCCTCATGTTTTTATTATTTTGAAGGGGTGTACCGTGTACACTACGACAACGTTATAAGGAGTTTAAGAGGCAAGATAACTTACTTTTCTACAAGAATCTCCTTTACGTCCTTGATGGATCATCACGCCTTCGAGTGTTGGAGCACTGTCATGATGCTCGTATGGCTGGACACTTTGGTATTACCAAGACCATGGAGCTAGTGAAGTGATCATTTTGGTGGCGTCATTTACAGCAATTCGTTGAAGATTATGTTCGCACATGTGACATCTGCTCTCGAGCCAAGATGCCCAGGCATCATCCTTATGGGTTGCTACAACCGTTGCCGGCACCAAGCAAGCCATGGCAGTCAATTTCCATGGATTTCATTATAGATCTACCACCTTCGCAAGGTTTTGATGCTATTTTAATTGTAGTGGATAGATTTACCAAGATGGCACATTTTTTGCCGTGTGTCAAGAGCATTAGTAGTCAAGAAACAACAGATATCATTATGCGGGAAGTATTTCTCCATCATGGTCCTCCAGACAACATTATTAGTGATCGTGGTCCGCAATTTATCTCTCACTTCTGAAAGCACCTATGTGACGAGCTCCGAATCACTTGCAAGCTGTCTTCAGCATATCATCCTGAAATTGATGGCCAAACAGAGCACACGAATCAAACACTTGAGCAGTACCTTCACTGTTTCATCAGTTACCAACAAGATGATTGGAGTCATCTATTGCATCTTGCAGAGTTTGCGTACAATAACACTATACACTCTTCTATCAAGGTCACACCTTTCTACGCCTATACTAGTAACCATCCTCGATGGTGTCTCTTGGACATCCTAGTGCTCTCACCAAATCCAAGTGCGGAGCAACATCTCCATTGCCTACGACAGCTTCAGTCCGAGTTGTCTTCACATCTTCAGAAAGCTCAAGCCCAATATAAGGCCCATGCAAATTGACATCGTCTTCCGTCTCCATTCAAGATTGGTGATCAGGTATGTGTTGTTACAGCGCCACATCAAGACTACTCGGCCATGTGATAAGCTAGATTATCAACGCCTCGGTCCTTTTGTCATCACGGAGCGGATTAATGATGCAATATTTCGTCTTGATCTTCCTGCAAATTTACAACTTCATCCCGTATTTAATAGCTCTATTCTGGAGCCTTATCACACCAACTCGATTCCCAATCGTGTCGTGCCGCCCCCACCTCCTCTCCAACTTGTTGACGGCCCGGAGTACGAGGTAGCCTCCATTCTTGATTCTAAAATTGTGCGCAACAAGTTGTATTATCTCGTTGATTGGCTGGGCTATTCCCCGAGTGATCGCACATGGGAACCCATCGATAATGTTTGTAATGCTCAAACTCTTATCGACGACTTCCATCGTCGTTATCCCAACAAACACGGGCCCGCATGGTTAACGACTCCTTCCACTCGTCGCTTTAAAAGGGGGGATAGTGTATAGAATCAACTCCTTCCACTCGTCGTTTTAAAAAGGGGGATAGTGTATAGAATCAACTCCTTTCACTCGTCGTTTTAAAAGGGGGGATAGTGTAAGGAATCAACTCCTTCCACTCGTCATTTTAAAAAGGGGGATAGTGTAAGGAATTAATGAGCATTAGGCTTCCCCTAGACTTGAACCCAAGATCTCATACTACATGATAGGGAAGCCTAATCATTGAAGTAGTTTATCATGATATGAAATGCGAAATGCTACTTTTTCACGATATAATGATTGTCGTATTCAGAGAAACTCTAGAACTTTTTAGAACAATCTAGAACCTTCTAGAGAATCTTAGAATATTCTAGGAATAGAACGTTCTAGAACCTTGTAGAAATCTCTTGGCTAATCCTATAAATAGAGACATATACATCATATCAAATCAGTTTGAGTCAACACCAGTCTTCAGCATCAAGCCTTCCTTGTATCCAACTCGTTTTACTTATTCTATTCTAATAAACCCATTATCCTTTTATCAATCCACGCTCCTCTCTTCTTCTCTTCTCTTATATCTTCCTTCAATCATTCAATCGCTTCCCTGGTTCTGACATTTATCCAAACCGGTAGGTCCTTGAGCCGAACCTATGTTGGCACTGAGGCATTGATCCCTGACAAGAAAGGTAAAAGCTAGAGCCTAAGAGGCTTCTAGTCCAATGGGACCATAAAATTTACTAGGATATGATTACATGTTGCTTTATGGTGGTATAACCATCTCGTGGAAATCGGCAAAGCAGACGATTGTGACGACATCAACTAACCACTCAAAGATTATAACTTTATTTCATGTAGCTAAAGAATGTATATGGTTGAGAAGAGCGACACACCGTGTACAAAATACATGTGGTTGAATATGACTTCTACACCAACCATCATTTATAAAGATAATTTTGTTTGTGTTGCACAAATACAAATGGGAAATGTGAAAACAAGTCTCACGAAGCATATATCACTTAAAATTTTTCTGTATGCATGAATTGCAAAAGAAAGAAGAAATTATGATATCTCTCACTAAGACTAGTGAAAATTTTATTGATTTATTTACTAAATCTTTGCCAACTAGCATTTTTGAAAAGCTTGTCCAAGGTATTAACATGAGAAGGATGAGAGATGTGCACAAATCAAGGGAAGCACTACCCTGACATTGTCCCAAAAATTGGCTAAATTATCTTGTAAATTAGCTTGTAGTTGTATTGTTTTTTCCTTGGTGAGTTTTCCTTGAAATTTCTCACGTTTAGGTTTTAATGAGACAGCAATACAATATAAGTGGTGTACGATATACTCTTTCTCATATTCTTTTTTCCCATTGGGTTTTTTGGAAAGAGTTTGTATAACGCGATATTCGTCCAAGGGGAGTGTAATGAAACTAAATAAGTTGTCCCACTCGTTCTTTCTTGTGCGCCCTCTAATTCTAGTGTGTAGTTCTCACGTCCCTTAATTTAAAGTGAACTCTATTGGGTTTATCAAGAACGCAAAGTTCTCATCCCTCCTATTTCAAGAGCGAGGGTTAGAGATGGGCTCAAACCAAAATAACTCCTCTCTATAAGTATATATATGTGTGTGCGTGTGTGTGTGTGTAGGTATACACCAGAGTATTAGGAAAAGGGTTAGTTAGAGAGTGAGTGAGTGAGTGATCGATAGTACGCATGAGAGAGCATCATAAACAGTATTAATATAAATCATTTATCTCTCCCCATCTATATCTATATGTGTGCACCTCTGGAGTTAAACTATTCTGGTGCGTAGATATCAAGATTATAAATGACACGTTCTAACAAGAAGGAACAATGTTAAGAGTTATAATTGGATTAAGAAAAGATTGGTCTCAGTTGAAACATCCTTTAGAGTTTATGAGAGCTTTTAAACCATAAACGTACAAAATAACTTTCGAATGTTAGAAAACCATGTTCTGATTTGGATGCATGGTCAACATACCAGAGGTCTACCCGATATAATCCAAATCATTGATCACAAGTTGCGCCTCCATGCTGATCAGGATGGAATATTCATAGACGGCGTTGTGGGATTATTAATCGTGAGTATGGAATGAACGATCGAATACATTAATTTATGCTTGTGGCTATTAGCATCTAAGAAGAGATGGATAGTAGTGTTCAAAGGGCTCATGATATTATTGATATAAGCAAGCATGCATGCAAACGGGGGTAGGGTTTTGGAACAGAGAAAGGTCAAAAAGGGAGGGAGGGGGTGGGGGGACGGGGGCAAGGCATTGCATTCATTCTGCTGCATGTGGCCTTCCTTTTCCCCTCCCCCCCGGGCCCCGACTATGCATGTATGTATGTATGTATGTCTCGATGTCTCTTATGTCGCTATGGATGTATGTATGTCTATGTATGTACACGCACGCACGCACAGAGTCAGATGTATGCTGTCGTCGTTTATTTATATATATATATATATAGAGCGAGTGAGCGAGCGAGACACAGATCTACGTATGTTTCTTGCAGGGCGGTTCTTCATCGCCATCGCCATCGCCATCGCCATCGCCGACTGACGACGCTCTTCTGTATGCGCTCTTTCCGTTTGTTAAACCCTGCCCTGCATGCTTCATCCCCTTCCCCTTGCATGTTCCGCACTTCCCCCGCTGTTTCAATCAATCTTCTGATTCGCCTCTTGCACAGATCCGTCCCTCCTCCTCAGCAAACATGCCTTCTTCTCTGCTACGACCAGTTGCTGCTGCTGCCGCCGTCTCCCCCACTTCTTCTCCCCCTTCTCTGGACACGCAGGTATCTCATGCGCCACCATCTCTCCATGCCCCTCCTTTATTTAGCTCTTGCAGTAGAGAGAGCTCTACATCTTTGATCCTGCTCCTGTTTCACAGCACTCTTGTTCTCTCAACTTCTGCGGTCTGAGGAGGGCCCCTGTCGCATCTCAGCACCACAAGGCTCTTCTTCACAGTCTTAGCTGCCAGGTAAAATGCGCCGCGCCCCAAGCTTGACCCGAGTTTATTCGACTCCTTCAAATTTTGGACACACGGAAAAGAGTCACTCACCTCTTCCTTCTCCGTCTCCATCTCCCTCTCGTGCAGTCTGTGAGCAGGATGAACATGTCTCTCAGCATAGAGACTTCCCGGTTTCATGCTGTTCCGATGGCCCCACCTGATCCCATCCTGGGTGTGTCCGAAGCTTTCAAAGCCGACCAAAGTGATCTCAAGTTAAACCTTGGTGTTGGAGCTTACAGGACCGAAGACCTTCAACCCTACGTTCTCAATGTCGTGAAGAAGGTCCTGTACATCATCTCCTCATCTTCGTTCTTTTAAGTGTTTTACCTTGCAATTTTTGTTGAGCTTGAGATTTGTGATTTTTACTCTCAAGTTGAAGTTTTGGGGCCCCGGATCTGTGCTTCAGCGTTACTTTTTTTCATCCTTACGTTCTCTCAACGAGATAAAAGCCTTCTTTTTCTTCAGGCAGAGAAGCTGATGCTGGAGAAGGGGGACAATAAAGAGGTGATACTTCCTTCCTTTGAAGGAATCCTTTGCTATACAAGATCTGAAACTATTACTCTGTGAAAAATACCCATCTATATCTCTCAAATCTAGCTGTTATACATATTACATGATGTGTTGCTCGAGGTTGATTCTTTGAAGCAAAGCTACCCTTCGAATTATACTTTTTATTATCAAGGCTACATCAACAGATTTTGCATGGTAATAATAACATTGTGTGCGATTTCTGCAGTATCTACCTATTGAAGGCCTAGCAGCGTTCAATAAGGCCACTGCAGAGCTGCTTCTTGGGGCTGAGAACCCAATCCTAAAAGAAGGCCGCGTAAGTTAGTGTGTCAGTGGGTTTTAAGTGTGTTTGAGTGCTTTCCTTCAAATTTTTTATTAAGGTGTGGGTTGCACGTTCCTGATACTGGGTTTGTTACCACTTTGGTCCTCCAAATCTGGATTGAGCAGGCAGGTAGGACTAGTCATGATTGAATGAGTGTGCTTCCCTTCAAACTGTAGCTGGACAGCTATCAATAATGTTGGGTTTGCAATCTCTTCCATCCTCCAGATTTGGATCCTAACAGGCACAGCCCTCAATTTGAGTGAGCAAGTCAGCACTTAGGGTTCAATTGTAGCTAGATAGCTATCAAAGCGTGGGTTGCAGTATTGATTTTGGGTTTTCTAACAATGTGTGGTCCTAAGGCACAGCCTTCGATTGACTGAGTGAGTGCGTGTGTGCAACATGTTGCTAGCAAGCAACTGAGCTGTGGGTGGCATGTCATTGATATTGCGTTTGTTATCTCTCTTTGGTACTAAAATCTGCATTGAATTGGTACCTACAGTTCAGTCACAAGTGAGTGAGTGAGTGAACTGAGCTGTGGATTGCATGTTATTGATATTGTTTGGCTGGGTTATCTGGTGAAACAGATCGCGACAGTTCAGTCACTATCAGGCACAGGCTCACTTCGGCTCGCAGCTGCCTTCATCCAGCGATACCTTCCTGGTGCCAAAGTCCTCATCTCGTCTCCTACGTGGGGTAAGAGTCTCAATCATTTAACCATTTTTTCGTTGTATAAGTGATCCTTTCTTTTAAGCATAATTTGCATTCATTATCCTTCTGTTCTTGTGGGATACTGTACCATGTCGTAATGCTGTTCATATTTCGTCCATGAGCAGGCAACCACAAGAATATCATGAATGATGCCGGGGTCCCATGGTCAGAGTATAGATATTTCGATCCCAACACTGTTGGGCTAGATTTTGAAGGAATGATAACTGACATTAAGGTGATACACATGCTGTTGCCCACATAGTTGGAGAAATAAAATGCCAAACCTTTAGTTTTTCTAGCAAATAAAACTTTGTTCCTCTGTTTCTTTTTCATCTTCTGGTTAAAAGGATGCTCCAAATGGATCCGTGATCCTGCTTCATGGTTGTGCACACAATCCAACTGGAGTCGATCCAACCAAGGAACAGTGGGATGTTATAGCAGATGTTATACAAGAGAAAGGACACTTGACATTTTTTGATGTGGCATATCAGGTAATGCAATGTAGTTATTTGGGCCTGCTCTTAATTGATCTACATGGTTTGATACACAAATCATAAAAAAGAAGAGGTCTGCATGATTGCAGGGATTTGCAAGTGGAAGCTTAGATGAAGATGCATATTCAGTTAGACGGTTTGCTTCTCGAGGAATGGAGCTGTTTGTTGCACAATCATACAGTAAAAACTTAGGCTTGTATGCTGAACGTGTTGGAGCCACAAATGTTATCACCACTTCTGGGGATGTTGCTGTTCGGTAGCATATCCTATTCTTTTTGTAATTTTCTGCAAGTGTTAATGCTAGCTAATCTCACTTAACTAATCTCACTTTTTTTTTTAAATCTGCCCTTGTGCACCAGCATCAAAAGTCAGTTGAAGCGTCTAGCACGCCCCATGTACTCTAATCCTCCTGTTCATGGAGCCCGCATTGTTGCTAATGTTGTTGGAGACCCTGTGTTGTTTGATGAATGGAGAGCTGAGATGCAGATCATGGCTGGAAGAATAAAACAGGTAAGGCAGGAACTATACAATGAGCTATCATCCAAGGACCAGAAAGCGAAAGACTGGTCATTCATTCTGAAGCAGATCGGCATGTTCTCTTTCACTGGTCTCTCCAAAACACAGGTACAGTTGTGACTTTAGGCTTAAACTGAGAAATATTGTGGTTAATTTGAATGTGCGAAAAGATGGTCTTGGTGAAACAAATGTCTTTATGTCTTGAGCAGAGTGATAACATGACGGACAAATGGCATGTTTATATGACTAAAGATGGGCGCATCTCATTGGCGGGGCTCTCTTCTTCGAAGTGCAGCTATCTTGCCGATGCCATCATTGATTCTTACTACAATGTGCAGTGACCAACTGAAGCAAAAACTTCTAATCTCTCATTCCTCACTATGAATAATAAGGGGGGAGGTTTTGAGGAGTAATTCTGTGGCTGGTTACTGGGTCTCATTTTTGGTTGGCCAGCATGTAGAAGTACAATAATAACAATTCTGGCTAGTTCTTTTGCTGGCCAGTCGTGGCCTAGGTAGCCAGGTAAAAGAGTTCAAGACAGTTCTATTCACGCGTCTTGAACACATTCTAGTGTTTGCCTAAGATACATACGAAAAGTTGGAGCTCACATTTTGGTCGCCTTCTTATAGACAGTTCGATAAGAATAAAATAAATAAAACATTTTCCACGTACCCAAAATTTTGAGTCTCAATTTTAAAGCAGGTGCTTGGTTTTAAAGTCAACACTTAGAGAAAATTGGAGGCTTTTATACATGCTGAGTTAACGAACTTCTCAAATGTTGCTAACTTATCTGTTCTCTATTCAATGCATGCCTATTTTCTGGTGTTCTAGATTAAACAATGTTTTTCCACCGTAATGGTAACTGTTATCCCAAAACCTTAGCATAATGCCATTGATTCCATATATAAAAATAATCCCATTCAGCCAAATATGCCATCTCTGGAGTCTATATGATTGCCGTATGTGGGAAGAGCACATAGATATAAATTGAATACATGTTGCAAAAAGTACTGCTTGTCTCGAGTACTGAAGGCATACTTGTGGAATTTGAATCTCTTCAACAGAAGTGATTTATTCTGGATGGATCTTTATCTAAATTGATTGAGAACACGCATCAAAATGGAAGAATAATATATGGGGTTAAAAAATACAGAATCATGAACAACATCTAGATTTGGGGAATTGGATCATCTATATATATGGAGAGCCAATTCCATTTGGTCACAGGAAGCATGTGTGAGTGAGTGAAATGGTGGTGGCTACATGGAAGGGAGCCATCATTGTCTGTGAAAGAGCCATGTCTTGAGCCAAAGGCGTGCATTTAAATAAAAAACATTTCAAAAGAATAGCAGCTGCTGTAAGACCCATTGACAATCCACCAGAAACATGATAAACACTGAAACAGAGAGCAGTGCTTCGGTTTTTTTACGTTCATCATTATAATATGATGTTTGTTTCCAAACACTGGAATTATTATTCATCACCACGAGAATTTCATTCCACACAGATCTCAACTTCTGAACTCTATTGTTTGTAAATAAACCACAATTTCTGCAGGAAAAGTATGAACACGCAAAATCCTGAATTGTAGCTCCAATTTTGGTCCACATTAAGTTGACATGATACAAAAATTGAAAGTTAATGAATATAATTCTCCGTCAGCAAAAAGATGCAATTACAAATAAACAGAGAGGTTTGGCTATGCAGCAAATATTGAACACCTGCCCAACGGATGACATACTCAGTGAAAATAGTGCGAATATGACAAAAATGTAACTTCACATTTGCTCTGAAAAGGGCATCTATGATTTACTGGAAACAAGAAAGAAAATAACAGGATAGTAAAGAATGATTGATTCTTTTATTTGACTAAAGCTCTCAAGGAGGTTACAAACTGCCAGAGGGATTAGAAAATGCACCTATGCCTTGGAAAAAATAGATACAACCCAAGATGGGATCAAAGTCACCTTAACTATGGTGCCCAACGCATCGAAATGGATGTTCCAATTCATCCAATCCAACCCAACACAAAGCTTTTACTTGGATGTGCCTGAAACGTAGGATGATAACAGATGAAGACCAAGAAAAACGAATGATGCTGCAACTTCCTCGCTCCTTCTCTAGTTAGAGTGCAGTAGTAGTAATGTGCCTGCACATATACAGGAGACACTCTAAAACCTGCTCTATTGGGTTTAGGGTTTAAACAGGTCCAAACATAAGTGCAGGTGGAAAAGTCTAAATGCATATACATTGATTTACATATGTATTTAGGAACACTGCATATATAATGCTCAATCGACATATCCAGATATGTATGTAATCATACCTAATGGTCAATGCAGTCTTCTCTCATCCGTCAAAAGACAGGCATAAACAAACAAGGATAACTACAACTTCCCAAAACATGAATATAATTTGATAGAATGAGACTTGTCCTAGCCCCTTGCTGTGTTGGCCAGAGAGCCACTGATTAACAAGAATATATAATATATATAAAGAATGAGGAGCTCGATTTTTACCTTGGTTGCAATCGATCCCTCTATGAAGAGGGATAAGAAAAAGAGGATAATGTATTGTTACCTGTAGCTGTCTTCCAACTCCAACCGTCACTCACTTCTACAAAATCTTGCCAAGCATAAATAAACCCTGTTAATCATTGGCATCAATATCTTCATCTGCGTCACCTTGATTATCTTCTTTCTCTACTTTATACGCTTGAGCACCTATGGGTGCTTCCCCTTCTTGTAATGCTGCATCAGGAGACTCAACATCATCCATGACCTCCTCAGTTTCACTTGCACTTCCATTGTTGTCTTCTGTGAGACCATTGTACGAGCTAGAAACATCATCAGTTTCCATCCATTGAGGGCATATCTCCAGATCATCGAGTGGCTGATGCTTTCTACTATTCTGTTTCTCAACCAAAGACTCATTAACTGCTGCTCTCTGCCTCTTAGCGGAGAGACTACAGGAACATTCTGTGACAGGATGAGAAATAAATAAATCCTGCTTCGAAGTATTTGCAAGAATTGTGAAATCCAAGCTGGACTTTAAATGTTTTTGGATGGACATGCTCCAAGAATTCTTGGGATGATAAAGATTCTCTCCCAACTCTTCTAGTAACTTGGCAATAATTTTCCTGCCATTGAAGAGCATACATTAAGTGTACAGTCCTATTTAAAAAATCCTCATATATTTCCAACCTAAATGTATGATTGAAGAGAAACCTGTCTGGACGATAAGTTCTTAAGGAAGGTAACATGTATGCTCGATGACCCATGACCAAGCTAGCAAAATTAGGACGGCCATACTTGTCACGATCAAACCCCGGAAAAAAAGCGGTTGACTCCACACATACGATGTAGTCTAAAGCAGCCCAAAGCAACTTATGACCTTGCAATCTAAGGTCTTCAAGTGATGGGAAGGGCTCTTCTTCTGAAACTGCCAACCATCCCCACCAACCTTCTAGCTCATGTGTATAGACATTACGACTAGGAGGGGGTGGCAATGGCCTTGGACGGGGACCTGCATTTTTCCATGCTTTGAGCTTTTTCTGCACATCTTCCAGGGATGGAGGGGGTGGAGGTTCTAGTGGTGGAGGTAATGGCTCTTCTGGCCCATATATGCTAGCTCTCTCTTCTTCTGTTGTTAGAGTGGTCCTATCTTCTAAATTGCTGAACATGGCACGTAGCGGAATCAAAACCCTCTGTCCTCCAAAGATGGCCTCACCGGATACATAGATGCGTGTATGTGGTCCATACCCTAAAGCACGGAGAAGTATGCCAACCTGTAATTCATGAAAGAATTCAATGTCAAAGAAAAAATGCATTTGGGCAGCCTTAACGTCAGTTTGCAAGGAAAGGAACTCAGTGTCCGGGAAAAGGATACGTTTATCCACTAAAAATGAGAGGCAGACATTCTTGCAAAGAATGAAATACAATAGGACCATATTAAACATTCGACAAACTCCTCTATAAACCGTTAACCAGCACTCTACAAAGGCTTGATATTTACCCAAAAATTCCTGTTTTTTCATGCACGTGAAGGAGATCATGAGAGTTTGTAACGCAACTCTTCGCACACAATGAGGTTTACCTCTTCTGGCATAAGTGGGCAAGAACCATCCTTCCATTGCACCTCTGAATCAACACTGAGATTTCCTTTTACATGCCCATGTTTGATCATTTGGGCACGTCTGTATTGTATGAGCTCCGTGTGAAGGTCCTGACTTGTAAAAACAAGTGCTAAATGAAAACTAAATTCCAAATAAAAGATGGATGAATAGCTCAAACCTGAACCTGAAATCGCTCTGCACAGCCATGGAAGGCTAAAGAATCTCGTTCTAGTCCAGCATGGTAGGCAAGATATGGTTGCCCCAAAGCTTGTAGTCTAAACTTGTCAGCAGATAACAATATCAATTTCGATATAGGCATATACTTCATTGCTTGACACTTACTACTGGCATGTTACTGGTCATTCATAAAAAAATTATTCATTTCGGAAACACATTTATCTGTCACCTTTGAATCATTCTAAAACCGAGCTCCTGTACTTCTTTCCTGAAGCTGAGTGCTTCATATGCAACCCTACATCTGAGTCTCTGGTACTCGACATGTCGAGAAGGTAATAAATTCTGCATTGGAAACTTTCGTTCAACATTTATACAGAAGCAACCCATGGGGCTGACTCAAGGTAATCAGAAAAGCAATGTAGAAGATTGGGAGAACATATGATGACATACAACTTAACCATTGTTATCCAAACAACGAAAGCACAAGAAAAAAGGATTGATACAGCAGATATGCTAATACCTTCAGGCAACCCCCACCAGAAACCAATAGACCTAATACCCCTTTCCTCTTCAAGACAGGTAGTAGTTCCTTGAGATAGAGCTCCGGCGTTGATAATACGCTTGGTTGCGTAAATTTCAGCTTCTTCTTTTTAGCCAGAAGCTCCTTAGGGAAACTCTGCTTAACTTTGACATCACGTTTTAAGGTCATAATAAAATGCTTCTCATCATAAATGTACCCAAATCCTTTGTACTTAGAGCTGCGAAATCAAAATATAAGCACAGGCTGTAGCTGTTAGTTGTCTTGGTAACCAGAAGATAAATCTCCAAAAGGAGCTTTATGCATACAATACCTGATCCCTTTGCTTACATAAACCACTTCTTGAAGTATTGGCAAGATGAGCGTTGCATTTAAAATCCGTGCAACTACGACCAAGTCACAAATCTAAATGGCAAAATCAATATCAAATTCAGCAACAAGATAAGCTCGTTTTTGAAGCAGTCAGCTTCGTACAAACCTTACAATTAAAATTATTAATTATGCTTTTCAGATGAACCCGGAACTAAGTTGAGACCTTACGGATGTTCTAATCTCATGAAATCCTCCCTCGATGCGTGCAAATATAAAGCCATTGTTATTATCACGTGGAGCTGTTAAAATAGAAAAAAGACGAAAGTTAATGATAAGAGCTCATATAATTGAGAAGCTCCTCACATCATTAATTGAACTTGTTAAACATAGTCGGAGTCCAATCTCTTAGAGAAAGAAGTCACATGGGACAATCATTTCTCAGAATAAAAGCATCATACAATAAAATGGTCATCTACTTCAAGGTATCGTAGCTTACCAGGAAACGGCAGTTACCCGACTTCATATAGGTAGAGAAAGGTAGAAAAAAGAACATTTTAGGTATGTGGTGTTTTGAACCTAAGCTGCTCGTGTCGTGAGTGTCCAGTATTATAAACATGGCATCAGATATGTTGCAGCTACCCAGAAGTTAATTTCAGTCTATTTGCCTCGAACACAGACATTCTAAAAAGTAGTTGATTACTCTACATAGGGTTACATTGACTTGTGTATTGAACAGTGTGGTGAGAAAGGTAAAAGTATGCTTGGAGGCTTCCATAAAAAAAATGCAGCCAGTTGGTTTTTCTCTTGACTGAAAGAGGAAAATGTAGGAATAGGTTAATCCAGGACAACATTGAATCGCAAGGCATATAAAAGACATTATCAGAGACCGACCTAGAAGCAAAGCTGCAGTAATAGAGAAGCTCGTAAACCATAACTCGTGCTACACTCCAAGAACCATGAATAGATGAAATCCCTCTTAGCCTGAAATACCGCCCCTAGAGGTAGGTAGGATATGAGGCTGAAGCCACATCAGTTCGTCAAGCTTTGGACAGTATTTTACTTCAGCTGTAAGGTCTGTAGAATGTTTGAGCTTTGGAAGTTCAAATAAACATGGAACTGAGAAATAGATCCACACAAAATGCAGCATTACTTAACGTTCTTTTAGCCAGGGTGGGTCTTATTCATTGGTTTCTTCCAATGATTTGTGATGCGAATTGTCAAGAAGAGAAATTCCATGCTGGAAAAAAGCATAGATGAGCAACGCATTTCCAATGTTTGTCTGTGCATTGCAACTGCCTAAGAAATCTTACTTTTCTTTTCCAAAGAAAGATCCATCATGGCATTAACTTTCAACATTGCCCTCAGGCTAAATCGTTAGTACAAAGTAAACCCATATATCATTCTTTATGTGCTTGTAGCTAACGAAAGAGCAGAAAATGCTAGTTACCAGGATATGATGTCCGTGGTGCAGAGTACGGGCGAAGATTCTGCAGACGTTGAAGTCTGCTCCATACTTTGCCGAAGCTGGGATCCTAGGGGAGGAGGAATATGGAGGGGCAGCAAAAGGGAAAGGAAAACAAGAAACCAAGAGTTCCTATCTGTGAGAGGGGTGCCATGGCATGTGTGAAGAAGAAGAAGAAGAAGAAGAAGAAGAATTACAAGAACTTACATGGGTAGGGTTAGAAGAAGGCCATCCGATGAGCTCGGCCGGGTTCAGCTGCACTTCGTTTCGGTAGAAGCGAGCGAGGAGGAAATGGGTGGCGAGGGAGAGAGCAGAGAGGGCGAGGCCCACGAGAGCCACGAATCGGATCTTGGACTTGAGCGCCATCATGAATCAGGAGGGAGAAGGCTGTGGAGAGGGAGAGATCGTCGTCGTCGTCGTCGTCGTCGTCGTCATCGTCCGCCTGCGAGCGTGCGTGCGCGCCTCGACATCATCAAATGGAACGCGCAGCAGCACATCATCGCCCAGCAGCAGCTTCTTCTTCTTCTTCTTCTTCTTCTTCTTCTTCTTCTTCTTCTTAGTATCTATGCATTCCTTCATTCATTCACTAAGACGCACACACATACATACATGCACACATACATGCATACATACATACATGAATGAGCGTGTGCAAACTTTGAAAGCGTATGCTAGTGTGCATGCATGCATGCGTATGTGCATGTACTATTTGCATGTATGTATGTGTGTCTGTCCGTCTAGATGTGGCTCTCTATGTTGAACTTGGTGTGGATTGCATGCATGTGTGCGAGCAGTGTTTCAGCATGCATGTATGTCTGTCCATCTTTATGTAAAGCTCATGGCATGCCATAGTGTTGTCACATACTAAGCGGGCTTTGTGCCTTTTGTTGATGCCCCTGATGTTGGTGAAGATGATGCCCAATGTTGTTGAGATGAAGCTAGGGCTCATCCATTCATTGTTCACATCATGTTTTGGAGCAAGCCGGTCAATCGAGTCATTTTGTCAATCGATCTTGCTAGGATAGACTTCGAATGTTTGTTGCCTTTCTTATTTCTGCCTACATATTTATCTACATACACCAGCAATTAGTCTGTGCATGACCACTCGATCGATCTAAAAGGAATTCATTATCGGCATCACTACCTTTTTATGTAAGTAAGTAATCAAGACTGTTTTACAAAAGTTTGCATTGCTAAAAAGTCGAGAGGAGAGGAACCTTACCGGCACGCTTCCTCTTTACTTGCGATTTTTCTTTTTCTTTCTTCTTTCCTTTTATTGAACAAAAAGGCAAGAGCTTCCCTTCTTATTTCATTACAGGTGCGTGTATATAAATTGATAATGGCCGAATGCAATTAGGCGAATCTGCACATATGATTAACCCATTCTTTAGATAATAATAATAGTTAGATAACTACGTCAATCTAAGATGCATTACTTCATTCCACAATTCGATATGGTGTGAATGTTTGTATGTACGTATATATATATATATATATAAGCTGTACTTTTATTCCTCCAAATTCATGGATAGATTTGTGTGGATTTTTTGTCCATTGTGTATTCCATGACATCTGAGATCTCCCATAAAAATAAAATGATGTGGATTGGTACATGACACTTTGACTCTTACAGTCCAAGTCCTAAAATGTCTTAAATATAAATCCAGTGAATACATAGTTATAATAATAATAATAATAATAATAATAAACAAGAATGTGCTTTGTAGTGTAATAATGGGAAAGGAGGAGCAGGCATCTTGCGCAAAATGATGGAATGTTGTTGTCCACACTAACTAATATGGTAGAAACTAGTAGTAGTATATAAGCATATGGAATCAATCTCTAGCTCAGTAGATGTGTATTAAGAACACAAATGAAGTGGATACAGAGCATTGCATTCCACTTGATCATCCTTGAGTCATGATCAAGACATACTTGACTTGCCCTACCAATGATTATATAATAGAGTTGTACTGAACACGATCCTTGTCATGGAAGCTTTGGCCTTTATCATTGGTGTCTCAAGACCTCCACATAAGGCTTATAGCTATAGCTATTCTAGAACATTATTACCAACCTTGAAATCCAAGTTCAAAGTGTCCGTGGGTTTATTGATCCAATTACCAAATGTTCACAAAAAACAAATTCAACCGAATCTCCGTAATCGTAATCTGAACACGTTCTAATAAACAGAGTGCCTCTTGGTGTTGCTGCATTTGTGGAACATTATGTCCAACCATTTACTTACTTTCCTCGCTCACAAGATCCACATGACATCTTGTTACCTCTCAATGGACAAGTCAAACCAACATATATCACCTACCAAGGTTAATAATATTAGTCTATGGAAGTTGGGAACCGGTCCCTAGTTTTGATGAACATGCTGAGGATACATCATCATATGCATCATATGAACGGCCAAGTGTTTTGCCAAGCCTCCCCAATGGCCGTCCTTCCTGTTGGTAGACACCATATTGGCGTCAATCTGTATTAGAGACTATGTTGTAAGGTGCTTCATTTATTTATACATGCATCATGAGGCCAAATAGGGGGCCAGGGCAAGGCATTTGCAAATTTGTCTCTTTCATTATCACCAAATTACATGCTTATCTAGACTTAGCATGGGTGGGTTGCTCTGACACTTCAGCTAACCATGCGATTACGCAACTAAAATAAACGATCATACCCATTACAAAATTCACCCACCTTAACACCCTTTTGTACAGCTACTCTGAGTGATACTCTTGCATCCAACCAGTACGGTTAATGCAGAAAATTTCAGCTTATATAGTTACCAATTGTAAAATTTAAATACGTTCCATGTCCCAAAAAGTAAACAAGACACAGAGAACCAATGAATTTGCCCATATCCTGGACGTAATTTCAAATACATATATACATCATCACAGTTGGCCACTTCATTATGTTTTATTCAGAAACAATAGAGAAGTCCGTGCCTATCTATATATTCCTCAGTCCGGAATGAAATTCCTGCTAGAAACTATACACCACATGGCTATGGTACAGCAGCATTTTGCTGTTTCACACGGTACATTATGCACAAGATGTGTGCAGCCAATATGGAAGCCATTGATTAGCAATCCCATTGATGAAAATACTGTACCTTTTACTTGCTTTAATTTTTTTTTCCTGCTTAGGCCACAAGTACAATAATAAGGATAATCAATGCCACTGCAAATATGGCAAGAAGCAAGCATGCCTGGAGATGCATCAAAAATACATGTGAGTTGATGAACAAGTTTCCAGAAACCATAAAAAAGGAAGGCAGATTCTATACCAAAGAGGACGTAGATCTTTGAGTCCGAGCAGCCTTTGCAATTTGCCTATTAGCTTGAATTGTTGATGTATGTGTCTTTCCAATATTTGAATCAAGATCATCTAAAAAAATGAATAAGGGATAATTTAGGGAACCTTGTAATGCATGATTATACATAGCCCATTAGCTAAGCATGATTTTCCTTACCGATCATTATGCCTTGTTCATGCACAAGTACAGCGAGATCTTTAAATATCTCATGAACTTCCCCAATTTGTTGTTGTATTTCCTGAATTCCTTGTTCCCTTTCTTCAATTATAGCGTCATTAAACAGCCTCTCAGTTTCTAAGGCAACCATTTCCTGCCTGCAGAAAGTGCCAGATAATTACAAATAAACAATTGCTCACTGTAAGGCTGTTTGAATACTGATATGTACATAGCTATCATCGCTCAAAAAACCACATGATAATTAACATCCTCACCTCTTCTCTGCCAATAAAAGAGACTTTTGTTCTTCTTGTTGAAGATTCTCTTGTGTGGTCCTGCATAGTTCAGCATTAATGCTGGAAATACGAACTTTGTTCTTTTAAATTTAAAGTTTGGGAGCTCTCATCTTTGAATACAGGGAGGGAGGGGGCAGAGATCATGACTTACATAGGTGAACCTGACGCAACTGGATGGCTTGACCAGTGTTTCTTGGCGGTCTTCTGAACATTCTGAAAATCTTTCAAGACAGTTTCGAAGTCCTTTGCAAGCTTTCTATCAGCTACTTTCTTAATAGCCTGTATCAACGACAAGACCTCAGGTATTGCAGTCAGCATCTTATATAAGTTACAATAGAGAGTACCTCACTTCCATAATCAGTCTCACTAATTGTCTTCAACCTTGATAGTGTCTCCTTTGTCAAGTTTTCAATAAGTTGTTCTGTTTTATGACTGCAATAGACAGAATTCCGAGAAATTTTCAGCAAAATTTCCATTAACAATTGTTACCAAGGCACCCCAAAATTAAACAGGTTGCAAAGACCTTCATGACCTTATTTGACATCTACGATAATAAAAGGGATCTACAATTGGGGAAAAGCAAAAGACTTAAATGCAGGAGAAGAGATGAAGTATCTTATGTTCTTCATGCAAGATCATATCAGGAATGTAACAGAAACCCTGGCCGTCCATCCAAGCTGGAACTTTTCCCTTAGTGAGGAATCTCACAGAAACAAACCAATACTTAAGTGCTACATGTGGTAGAGTGTGTATTATATATTTTTTCCAGATTAAGGAATGATAGCAGAATTTAATGCTTACAAAATTAGAAACAACAATTTATTCACTAAAGATCTTAAAATTGACAAAACATTCATATTATACATCTCCAAAGACGGCACACTTAAAATCACACTTCTTCTTAAGATAGTTGATATCAAAATTTTTGCCTTGACTCTTCAACAAACCAGTGAGTTTACCTTTCTCAGATGACGAAAAACGAATCTGCAAACTAGCTAGCTCTTTATGAGCAACCTTCCAATGCACATATCCACTTTTACTTCTACTCATTATGCATTGAAATATATTTCAAGTTCACTTTAAAGTAGTTGCCCACTGACAGAAAGATCCGTATATCAAATTCGAAAATATACAATTTGGAAGTGATTTTGTCGAATGCACATCTCCACCTCTACAATGGTATAGAGATGGAGCCTAAGAAAATCCACAGAATCCTAGGAGTCATGTCAGTATGCTGCTTATGATTCCCTAACGTATATCATATCTTCATAAAAAAAAAGTTGATAGGAAATACACAATCATATCAACCTAAGCTGAAAGAGCTTCATAAAAGATCAAGAAGACCTTACAACATTGCTAGGAACCAAATTTTTTCATTGAAACATAATTGTGTTCTCAAATGCTGAAGACAAATGAAAGAATATGAGCCTTTGGATTCCTAGAAGCTCTAGCATCTGGAAATAAACTACAAAACTCAATGCAGGGATGGTACCCCTGGTCAAAGTTTTTGAGAATTTAGCACATACCATTCAACAAGATTTGGGTAAACAAAAACCAAACTCGTTTTATGACACATCAGACTATCCTGCAACTTCCTGATAAGATCCATTATCCACTCCTTTGTCTGTGAAAGTCCAATGGAGATTTATGAGTTACAGCATAAGATTGATCTCCAACGCAACTAATATACTGTTAACCAAACAGCAATGTTTACATAATGCTTCCCTGGGAACATTGGTGGAAAATCTATTTGATAGCTAAGGTTCTCTTAAATCAGCCTCTTCTCATACACATGGGCATAGAAATAGTAGACTTTTCTACTTTATTAATTCCAATATTTTCTCAAAATAATCATTAGAGTGAATTGGGCCACATTAAGAGACATGAGTTGAGAGAGTCGCAAGGGACAATTGATGTAATATAAATATATTTTGCAGGTTATACATCCTCGTAATGGTAGTCTTTTGTCTTTAAAACATCATAATACTAGGCATTAAGAAACCTACATCATTTTAATCTGTTCACATAAAGAGAAGTTGGTCTGAAATTTTTCGGACGACAATAAAGAAACATAACGAGGAGAATGCTGTTTTCTGCAGCTACACAATCTTCTACTTTACTGGTAACCTTTGCAACATGAACATTATTAACCCGCTTTAACTCATTAGCCTGTTATTGTCAGCATGGTCCCTTGCCGGGCAGATGTTTTTCTAATGCAGCGATGCCCATTAGTGTTTGTGTATTCTGTAAGCGTCTCAGCTTCTTTCCTTTTGTCCATAGCAGGCACAGCCATTTTACATCTCTCTGATACAACCTCAAATGTTACATCTTTATGGATTTGGTCCTACTTCTGTCAAACCTACGCCTGCATATACACTACTGTTTCTAAAGTTTCTGTGCATCAATTATGCCAATCCCCTATAAAAGACCATTCAAAGCTTGCATTTAGCACTTCTTCCTTGGGAAAAACCTCTTTTCCCATTCCCAATTGTAATCTTTAAGACTGACTATCCAATTATCTTTCCTTTAGGGCACATCGCATTCCCTAAAAAATTACATACTTTTCATACATTGAAGAACGAAAGCAAATCCATTATAAGTAAAGCTGATAATATGTTTTATGCTAAGTAGTATGTGCAACCTCAACTTAATGGATGTCATTTTCCTCACAAAATTCATTTGTGTTGAGACACACTGTATATATATCATTATTTCATAGCTTCATATATTTCTTCATTCAGAATCTTATTCATGAGAATGCACACATAATTGACATGGCTTTCTGGTGACGATACCCTTTCCCATCTGTAAAAGGGAAGAAATTAGTACCAAGGAAATCCAACCCCCCTCCTAGGCTTCTTCCACATAAGACACAATAATGAAAAATGTTGACAACATCAGATATCAGACTTTGTTTGCTTCAGAAGTCTGAAGGGGGGTCTCAAATATGGAAATACAAGAGAGAATTCATCCAAAATATAAAATAAAGAGCCGATAGCCAAAGGAGAATCCAGCAAAAGGTAGAGTTGACCATGAATCAATCGTCCTACAGTACATTATGATGAGTTATAAAGCCTACATGGATCCGAACGCAAATCAGGAGCATGGACATATTCAGTCAAGCAACAAAGAAAAAAGGCAAAAAAAACACCATTCCATCTGGGAAGCCTTTCCAGGCATGAAAACGAGTGGAAGGGAGGAGGGAAGGACTTATTACATCTTGTCGCGTAACTGTGCGGAGTCCTTGAAGGTGCCGAGGCCCTGGACGAGGCGTCGGTAGGAGGAAACATAGGTGTTGATCTGGAAGACAGCCGCCACCGCGGCACTCCTCCCGCCATCTCCCGGACCTTCTCGCACCATCGCCGCCTCGGATCCGCTCGCAGCGTCGTCATAGCTCATCTCTCTCTCTCTCTCTCTCTCTCTCTCTCTCTCTCTCTCTCTCTCTCTCCCCTATGCGAAATTTTCAGAACTGCACGCGATATCAAAGGGTCAAGAAATAGAGTATGTGTTATTAACTTCTTGTAAAACGTGTTTTCCGTAATCGATCAACATACCATAATAGTACAACTCTAAATATACACACAAATAAATATACATGGAGAGAGATAGAAGAATTATATTAATATTTTTATGATAATCTCTCACGTGTACTATATATCACTCACTCACTCTCTCTAACCCTTCTCCTAACATTACTGGTGTATATATATATATTCATAGAGAAGAGTTATTTTGGTATGAGCCCATCTCTAGTCCCCACTCTTGAAATAGAAGGGATAAGAGCTTTGTGTTCTTGATAAGCCTAATAGAGTTCACTTCAAATCAAGGGGCATGAGAGTTACACACTAAAAATAGAAGGCGTGCAAGAAGGCAGGAGTGTGATGGCCTACTTTGTTTCATAAGGCTTCCCCTTGGGCAAATACCCATATGTTTTGTTAAAACTCCTTCAAAAAACCTATTGGGAAAAAAGGATAGGATAAAGAGTACATAGTACACACTACTTACATATACTTTGTCCGCTTCAGGAGTCCATACAAAGGCTTGATTTTTCTTGGTGAGCTGAGTGAGCGGTAATACAATCTTCAAATAATTCCAAATGAACTTGTGGTAAAAGTTGACAAATCCAAGGAAACACTGGACATTGCAGACGGAACTTGGAGTTTGCCATTCCACTATGCTTTGAACTTTCCTTGGATCCATGAAGATACCTTTGGATGAAATGGTGTAAACCAAGAACTCTACTTCTTTGCAATTAAAATTGCACTTCTCCAGTTTGACGTAAAAACCATATTCTCTCAAGTGTTGGAGTACTTTCCGCACATGTATATCGTGCTCCACTTGTGTTCTAGAGTAAATAAGCAGATCATCTAGATAGATGATGAGGAATATATCTAGAAAATCTCGGAAAATGTCATTTGCCATATGTTAGAAGAAGGCGGGAGCATTTGTAAGCTCGAAAGGCATTATAGTATACTCAAAATGCTCATACTTAGTGCGAAATGTCGAATACGAACAAGATTATATGCACCCCGTTAATCAATTTTGGAAAAATGTTTTGCACCACCAATACACTCTAAAAGGCTAGGAATTAAAGGTAGAGCATACCTATTCCTTATTGTGACTTATGAAGGGAGCCATCTTTTTTCTTCACGAAAAATATAGGAGCACCAGCTGGAGACTTTGAATGTTGAATAAACCCACTTGCAAGGATTTCGTTAATGTATGCGCGAAGAACCTCAAGCTCCATTGGTGACAGATTGTAGATCGGTCCCCATTGTTGCTCTTTTCCTGGTCACAGATCAATGGGACAATCGTATGGCCGATATTTCGAAAGTACACTAGCTTTGGCTTTGTCGAAGACATCAACATATTCTTTGTATTATGTTGGAATGTAGATTTCTGACTTTCCTTGAGTGTCACTAGAAGGTGCAACTGATACAGCAAATAAGAAAAACTCTTCTGTTGCTCCTACTTGGCGTAGTTGTTGTAGGGTCATGGTTGAAATCTGAAGAAAAGCAACTTGTTTGGTAGAGGGTGAGTTGGTAACATTGTGCCTTTCTTAGGGAGGATCCTAGGTTCAAGTCTAGACTACTAGCTTTCCTTCTGAAGGGCACCGAATTTCTCGTCGTTTCCAATCAATTCTAGGGTTGTGGAGCTCGAACATGGCAAGTGTTGGCCGGGCGGGTGGCATACAAGTGGGCATAGCAACATACCATTCATCTTCACCCACGTAAAGTCTTAGTATTTCCCCGGAAGGGCTAACAGCAAGTCAAGGACTATTGGGTGCTCGGGGCTACGAATCATGTTGAAGGATTAAACGACATATCCTAAATCACTTGAGAGTATGTGTATTGGCTCAGACTCCTCTAATATTTTTCCAGAAGCTATGGGACGTCCATTAATCATAACTACAGAAACTGGGCAAGGAAGTTTATGCAAAGGTATTTGATGCTTTTGGGCAAAATCTCTATCCATAAAGCAAGAATTGGCTCCGGTATCTAAGAGGGCTGGGACAGACAATTGACAACTTTGTCCTAACTTGTACTTGGGCTGAGAAAACCTTACTAACACGCTTGGAAGAGATGGAACCCACACTAGGCTGCACAGATCTAAGATTGTCCAACCAAATGACTCCGATTTTGACTAGACTTATTCGTTTGACTCCTCTTCTAATTGGCTTAAGACCTCAAACTTATTGGATAGAGGTAGCTTAGTAGAGTCACTGGTTGGCATACTTTATACAATGGTAGACTCATTTCTATTATCACAGTTAATGTGATGTACCTGACGTCTTGGTCTATGCGGGCAGTGAATGTCAATATGTCCGGGACCTCCACAATATAAGCATAGTCGATTTGCTCGACAACGTTGTTTCTCTTCATCTGATAATGGTCCTCGACGCCGGGTCATATCAATCTCCATCGGTGTCGGGCTGTCCATTGGGGTTGGACTCCGTGTTTGTCGCGGGGTTGGGATGGGGTCATATTGTTGCCTTGGAGATTGTGCCGTCATTGATGCGTAACTTGACATAAATCTTGATCTTGTTTGCTGTTGTAGTTGTCGCTCAGATTGACACTCAAAAAGTCGATTGTCACATCGTATTGCTTGGCTAATAGCTTCTTTGAGGGATTTTGGATCTTCTAGGAAGGTAAGAAGCAAATATTTTACGTCTCCACGGAGTCCCGAAGGAAACTGCTCCATGAGGGCTTGTTCATCCCAATTAGGAATATCACTTGCAATAAGATGAAAATTAGCTGCATATGTCGATGATGGTTGATCCCCTTGCTGAAGTGTGCTAATTTTATTGATTGCCGTCCTTACACTATCCGTATCCCCGAAACAAGCTTTAAACTCTTTGATAAATTCTTCAAAGTTGTTGAGTAGTGGGGAATTTACTTTTAGCAATGGAGCAAACCATGACAATGTCGTGCCTGTCAATAAAGTGCCCTTTAACCCCACTCAAGACGAATCTGTTGGATATTGCATAGGATGCATCTGGATTACCAACCACACTTGATTGATAAAACCCCAAAATTGTGCTCTTGAACCATCAAATTTAGCTGGAAGACTGATTTTGGGCTCCTTTTGAACTCCTTGACTTTCGACTTTTACTTGTTGTAGAGCTACTATTGCCGATTCCAATTGTTGAACTCTTCGAGTAAACTCTTCGTGAATTTGTTGATTCTCTATAGAAACCTTCTGTAAATCTTCAAGGAGTCGTTGATTCTCCAGCTCCAATGCTGCAAACTTTCCTTTGAGATTCTCCA
>JBBBWG010008424.1:11893-24218 GCA_037176905.1 Azolla pinnata | reverse complement strand
TGCTCGAATAGTCTCGGTTTTTCCTTTCTTGCGGAGTTTGGTTTCCGATTTCTGTGTGTGTGTGTGTGTGTGTGTGTTTGTGTGTTTGTGTTGCCTGATACCTTCTTGGAGCTATGGAGCGGTTCGGTTTCGACTCGTTTAGGGTTAGGAAATGCGTGGATGGTTGGTTTACAAGAAGCTGCTTTGAATCTTGGTCTGTGCTTGGGAGTGTGCGATCTGTAGTAATCCCTTAACTCAACCGTCCCTTTCTTGCCGTCTTCCAGAGCAGGAGGAGGGAGATGGAGGAACGGAAGAGCATGGAAGAAACCATGAATCCTTGGCCGGCAACCTCTTCTCTGTCGTCCGTGGTGGTTACGGATGGGAAGCCTCCGCTACCGCCATCGGCCAAGGCCGCCATCCAAATGTATCATCAGACATTCAAGCTCGTCACGCATCATCAGCACAGTCATCCCCGTGCGTCTGCTCCTGCGAATCATCATCGCCACAGTAGCCATCACTCAAACCCTAGATCTGTCGCCGTTGGATTGAATCACTGCTCTAACCATGTCGGCAACAACCACAGTCATCAGAATTTGAATCAGACTGCAAGCCGTGGTAGCAACCATCACCATGGCAACCATTCCACGAATCAAGCTATCCATCATCATCATCATCATCATCATCATCATCACCATCCCTTAGCAAGAAGCGAAGACGAGGATGAACATCCTCCTCATCATCATCTGAGGCAGTGTTTGTGTTCTCCCACCACGCACGAGGGATCTTTCAGGTGTAGGCTGCACAGACTCAACCCTAACGCTGTAAATAGCACCGGTAATCTCAAGAAATCATCGTCCTCCCCGTCCCAGTGGCCTACCAAGGAGGCATCCAAGATTGCTTCTCATTTCCACACGCCTCCAGCAGCGGCAGCGACATCGATCGAGGCCCAGTAGCGATGAATGAATGATGTGCAAGGACTGCCAGATTTCCTCTCCCACTTGCTGTAAAAACCTGCTTGTGATCATCGGGCGTTCAATCACTTGGAGATTGAATGCCGGCACTGGATGGCCGTCCTTTGATGTGTATGTCCCTATGAGAGAAAGAGAGTGAGTGAGATTCTCTGAGATTCCTGGAATGAATCACATGGATTGCTGAGAAGATGAGGTTGCGAGATGATTCCCCCAAACCAACCTAGCTAACCAAGGAACCGAATTCCGCATTGATTCGAATCGAATCGAACAACCGCCTTCCCGTGAATTTTCCCTCGTTAGTTTCGGGATTGTTGTTCAGAAAATCGGATTGCAGTCAGCGGGGTTTCGATCATTGAAGGAGGTTGTCGATTCGTTTCAACAACCCAACAAACACATTGGTTATTAGCCACGGTTTTACGTGAAATAGGAGGAAATTAAATCTAGGAGAGGACCGATTACGGGGCTCGAACAACAGCCAAATCGGCAGTTGGATGCATCGTTTGTTGGCTGCTTGCGGTGATTCTGCTCGTCGATAATACAACTTCTGAAGCTGTGTCGATGCATGAGTTCTTTTCCTAGATGGTGGGACGATTCAACCAACGCACGAGTAAATTTGTGTCCACGTGAATGAATAAGTGGAGGAAGGATGGTCCCCATGCAGCGGGGAGCAATTCGATGCACGAGTAAATTTCTTCGGATGATTCAGGCGGACAAAATCGGAAAGCGCCCACTTGTACAGTTCGTGTGGCCTATATGGAAAAAATATGACACGGGCAGCGTTCAACTCGCAATTGTTTTGTCGTCTTTTCAATGGGTAAATTAGTGCGCAAGTCGGCCCATCTTCTATTCTAGGTTATGATTAATGATCTTTTAAACATTGCGAGAACATAGTGCCTTGTACCGACGGTGTTCCAATTAACCGTGTCTAGGCAGATATAAACGCAGATGCCATCGATAGCAATAGCAGTGGTTTGTATTAGCGATTCTATTGTTGTTCCATTGTTCATCCTTGCTTTTTATCCCAGATGTGCCAAAACCATTCCGTGATTAACTCGTATGCAAAGGATGTGGCTTTTTATCCCAAAAAGCTACGATTTTGTCTTGTTCGTGTTATGGTGGGCAGAGAGCGGTCGATGATTACACATCATGGATCGGGTGGGATCGGTCGATCGATCGGAGATTGCAAATCTCGGATCGAGGTCGATCTGATCGATCGATCGATCGGAAGCATCTTATGATGATTGTCTATTAGAAAAGAAGCAAAGAAGCATGCAGGCGGATTCGAACCCAAGACCTCAATTTCCTTCCTGAGGCCGAAGAAGAAGAAGAAACGAAGAAGAAGAAGAAGAAGAAGAAGAAGAAGAAAAGAAGAAAACGAAGAAGACGAAGACCAAGTCAGGAAAAGAGGAGAGGAAAATAGCGAGCTTTCCATTGATCCTTCGAAGCCTTTTCTTCTGAGATAGAAGAAACAGGGGACGCAAGACCAGGTTTCCGCCGATCGATCCGTCCGAGCTTTCCATGGATCCTTCCCGCTGCTTCTTGTCAGAAAGATTTCTCTGACACAAGAAGACCGACTAGGTTCCGCTCCATCGATCCAGTTCAAGCTTTCCATCGATCCGTCGCGCTGTTTCAAGCTTTCCATGGATCCTTGCCGCTGCTTCTTCTCGGACAGAAGACAGACAACACAGGACCAGATTTCCGCCGATCGATCCGTTCAAGCTTTCCATTGATCCTTCCGCTGAAGAAGAAGAAGCAGAAGCAGAAGCAGAAGCAGAAGCAGAAGAAGAAGCAGAAGAAGAAACGCAGGCAGGCCTCCATGGGGATCCAGGAGGAGGATGAGGAGGAGCAGGAGCAGCAGCGGCGGCGAGCTCGGCTATGGCGGAGCAGCCTGGGCGAGGTGCGGGAGATGGAGAAGAAACTGGCGGCGATGGAGGGGAGGCTGCAGGCGGCGGCCAGGGAGCGGCTCCCTGTGCTGGAGGCGGCGGCGGAGCCTGTGGCCGCCATAGCCACGGCGGCTTCGAGCTTCACCTCCCACCTCGACTCCGCCATAGCCCGAACCTCCTCCCTCCTGCGCGCCTTCTCCTCCATCCGCTCCCTGCAGGCGCAGCTCTCCTCCCTGGACCCGCGCCTCGACCTCCCCGACTTCCTCCATCTCCTCTGCTCCATGGAAGCTTCCCTCGCCGGCCTCCCGGAGCTCTACCGCTCCTCCCTGGACCTCCTCCATCTCCACACGCTCCCCTCCCTCCGCCGCCACTCCCACCTCCTGGACCCCTCCTCCTTGGAGAAGCTCGCGCAGGAGCTCGCCCGCTCCAAACGCCTCTCCGCCGCCGCTTCCGCCGAGGAGCAGCAGCCTCTGCAGGAGATCCTGGCCTCCCGCAAGCCGCTCGACAAGGCGCTGCTGAAGCTGGAGGCGGAGTTCGAGCGCCTGCTCACCGACAACTTCCGGGTCGTGGACCTGCGCGCCATGGTCCAAGATCCAGCAGAGGAGCAGGATGATCCCGGCGACGGCGCCGCAGATCTCGCCTCCGACGACGCCGACGAAGAACGCAGCAGCAGCAGCAGCAGCAGCAACAACAGCAACAACAACAACAACAACAACAACAACAACAACAGCAACAACAACAACAACAACAACAGGGATCGCGGCAGAAGAGATCTTGCAGCAGCAGCATCGGGCGAGGATCCGCGGCACAGCGCAGCGGCGGCGGAGCTCCTCGATCCCGACACCGTGAACAAGATCCTGGTGATCTCGGATCGGCTGAAGGCGAACGGGCGGATGGGGTTCTGCCTGGACGCGTACAAGCAGATCCGGGTGAAGGCGGCGAGGAAGTCGATGGCGACGCTGGGGCTGGGATACCTGGCGTCGTTCTCGGCGAGGAAGCTGGAGGAGATGAAGTGGGAGGAGATCGAGGAGGGCGTGAATCGGTGGGGGAGGGACGTGGGGGCGATCGTGGGGGTGCTGATGGCGGGGGAGAGGGAGCTCTGCGAGAGGGCCTTGCGCAACCTGGGCGCGGCGGATCGCGCAGCTTGCTTCGCGGACATAGCCGCGCAATCGAACATGGCGGTGTTCTTCCGCTACGCGAGGGCGGTGGCGGGGACGAGGCACCGGCCCGAGGCGCTGCTGGTGGGCCTCCTGGAGCTCCTCCGGGGGCTCTCGGCGAGCAACACGGGGATCGCCGCCGTCTTCCGAGGCTGCCCCGACGTGCTGAGATCGGTCGGGGAGGCGAAGAGGGCGCTGGCGCAGAACGCGGCGAGGGCGCTGGGCGAGCTCGCCGCGAGCGTGGAGGCGAAGATGGCCCCCGTGCCGGGGGACGGCGGCAAGGATCGCAGCGCGAGCTTCGTCGTCAACTACATGGGCATGGTTGTGCGCGACTACAAGCCGGCGATGGAGGAAGCGCTGAGCCTGTATCGGCAGCAATCCCAGGGGCAAGGAGCACAATCGGGCTTCGGCCCGCTGCCCATCATGTGTTCGAGCCTGAAGAACGCCGCCCTCGGCATGATGGGCGCGCTGGAGCGCAGCCTGGAGCAGAGGGCGCGTTCGCACCCGGACCCCGCCCTCGCCCACCTCTTCCTCATGAACAACTGCCGCCACGTCCTCGCGAGGCTCAAGGAGTGCGTCGGCCTCGCCGACTGCCTCGGCGACGAGTTCAAGCTCGCGTGGAGGCGCAAGGTGGAGCTCAACATGCGGAGCTACATCAAGCGATCGTGGGAGCCCGTGATCTCCAGTCTCTCCCGCGACGGCTTGCACCACCACAGCTCGGGAAGCGTCAACGCGGGCCTCGTCGCCCGCAGAGTCGCGGCCTTCCACCAGGCGTTCGAGCGCGTCTGCTGGGTGCAGGCGAACTGGGTCGTCCTCGACGACTTGCTCCGCGAGAACCTCTACCTCTCCGTCCTCCAGCTGCTCTCGCCCGCCTACCACAACTTCGTGCAGCTCTACGCCTCCTACCTCGAGCAAGACGACGGCGTGCCCAAGTACACCGCCGAGATGCTCGAGAACCGGGTGCGCAACCTCTTCCGAGGCGGCAGATAGCTTGCGCGCTCCAAAGCTGCAACGAACCCCTGGTCCATGTACAAATCTGTAAGTTCTCTCTTTCTGCTGCTGTATACACACACACACACACACACACACACACATGTATTCGCGCACGGCTCAAACAAAGTATTGGGATGCGTATGGGCGCACGATTACAAGCGACCGACGGTTTCGGTCTCAGATTAGTAGCCGATTGTCTGTTTAGCTGGCTGTGACAAATGAGCTTTGTGATCCACACACAATGCCCCCCAAATGAGCTTTGTGATCCACACACAATGCCCCCCCAATGAGCTTTGTGATCCACACACAATGCCCCCCCAATGAGCTTTGTGATCCACACACAATGCCCCCCCATGTCCCCCTCCCGTGTCGATGGGGGGAGGAGAAGTATGCTCACGTAGCTTGCCGCCCGACCGGCAACAACAGGTGAAGCTCGAAATCTGCACAGCGAAGCCAAGTTGCGCGGTTGTGTCAACCCTTTCGAAATCTGAAAGTCTTAAAACACCGATCTTGTCGCCGAGCATTGTGCTTGCACCCAGCTCATCCCTTTATCTCCACCTGGTTTCACGCATCTTAAGCTCTCATTGTGTTGCAAAATTCACCCAAGGGGAGCTAATAAAGATTAAGGAGCTATTCACAGCGACCCCTGATTGACATTAAACGCAAGCATGTAGTTACACTTGTAAATATACCCCATGTGTGGATCTTCTAGATATTATTGAAAGAACAAATAAAATATTTTTTTGTACAGAATTTACATGGTCTTTAAACCTTCCGTGTCTGTATCTCGAGATCGGTGACCAAAGAGGTACATATTATTTTGTGATAGCGGCAAGGTTGTGAATCACATTGTCAATGATTCTGTGACACTCTCGTCTCTCAGTATCTCTCGTCTCTTGCCCTACCTCTGCTTGACCTGTCCGTGACTGACGGTAGTATTTATCCGAAGGTGAAGTACACAGTCAGTGAAAATGTTTAAGTTTTTGCAATCATGTATGTAGGGCTTGAGTTGCATGTCTGTTCTTTTTAGGGGTTCTGTTCTTGACGTAGAAGTGACAGAACTAGGAAGGGATCCCCAAGTTTGAATAGAACGACTCATGAAATCTTCCCATTGGTTTCGAAGAACAGGGCTATATAGTTTCTGCCATCTTCACATCCAAAGAAGACTAAGATGTTTGGCAGGCACACATTGTACATCTCAATTTGAGAATCTAGTTGAGGACATTGCGCATCAAAACCTCTGTTGAAACTTGGAAAACCCAAAGTGCTCTAGAAGATCATTTATACATGCCCGAGGAGACTTTCCATGGAAATCTCTGTTGTGATTGCTCTTGTTGTTTTGGTCTTGTTTCATAAAAAGTGATGCCGGGCACATTTCAAAGTGTAAATCGGTCACAAAATGCAGATGATAACAGATTAATATTTATTACTCGATAGCTCTCAATAGGAAAGCTTCTAGAACAAACTGTTGATTACAGTGAAGGAATGGAAGGCTCTCTCTATGAAGAAGATTTCAAATTAGGCATTTATGGCTCGAGAGTTTGCATTAAGGATCGAAGAACAAGATTAAAAGCTTCAAGCGAAAAACGGTAGAACTGAATACAATTCAACGATGAAGTAAGATATGTACGTACTCTGTCAATTTCCAGAGTTATGCTTATAAAGTTTTCCTGGAGATGTACCAACAAAATCTTTGTCCACTTATGCTTATTTCGTCAAACTCCATATCCACTTATGCCTTTGCTTGCAACATTGTGCACTTATCATACACACTCTGCTGTGCACCCATCGCTAACTTGCTAGCCATAATAGTCGGAATGGTTTGTTCTGTGTTGAAAGTGGCTTGTATAAGTCACCAGTTTGGTAAGTGTAATAGATCTGAACAGTATCTTGAAATTTTCTCAGGTGATGAGCTTAAATCCTAACGCTCCTTAAATTTGGTTTGTGTAATATATGATTGTCTGGAACTGTTGAATTTTAGCTCCGGTCGATAGAAAGCTTACCCTTCTCCCTTGTGTTGAACGGAAATTGGGATGGTATTCGATCCTCAAAAATATAATCATATCAGTCGTACCAAAACAAGTAATTCTCATACGGCTCAGAGTGATGGTTTCTACTATCCACAACCGACAGTTTTGGCAATCTTAATTTCGGTACTTTATTGTTTGAATTGAGCTGCTCGGTTGCTAATTTTCCCCAATGTCTGCTAGACATGCTATAGACCAGATGAAGTGTCTAACTGATGGGCTGCTGTTGGTGGTGCTCTTCTGCCTCTAGTGCTTGTGTTATCGATTTTTATTTCCAACAGTGGTGTTACTAAGCTGTTTCAGGTCTGTATTCAGTTGCATGATCGAAGTTTTAACTGGTTTTTTTGGATGTAAAAAGCCTTGAAAAGGAGCCTGAGATCACAACAAAAATTCCAGGGAATCGAGAAAATGGACAAACCCTCTACATGTTGATAGAAGCTAAGTTGAAATCCCAGGAATTGGGGGAGAAATGATCCTTCCTTTCCTAGATGACCTCAATCAAAGCAGGAACAGAACAAATGGAGATTTGTTCAATGTAGTGGGACCAGAATTCAGCTCCATGAGTGTTCTCTGCACCCACCTTTCTGGAAATCAGAGCTGTCTAGTCTAATGCACCAGAAGACTTGTCAATTCAAAGATGTGCCAGTAGTATAGTGCCACTGGGCCATTATTGGCGATGATTTGTGCGCCATGCCTTGGCAGGG
Organism: Azolla pinnata; assembly: GCA_037176905.1. NCBI lineage: Eukaryota > Viridiplantae > Streptophyta > Polypodiopsida > Salviniales > Salviniaceae > Azolla > Azolla pinnata. Next base: position 16,504 of record JBBBWG010008424.1, on the reverse strand, counting down.
ACTGTCAACTGATGATGCAGGGGATTGATCCGAATTCTGAAGGGGAAAGAGGCCAATTCTGCAAGATGACACATCGAAAAATGGACAATTCTGTGGTGAAAAGATTTACAAACCAATGCCCCCTATCGAAGAATCACAAGACTTTTGACGATCTTTTCGTGGTCTGGGTAGCAAGTGCCACCAGCTTCTTTTCTTACCCATACGTGGAAAGAGGAGCAAGCCAGTGGGGAATGATTTGAGTTATAGATCTTTCGAGAATGAAAGCCTATGATTGGGTAAAAACGAAAATCTGTGAGTGTGTTGGAAAGGCTTAGATAGAGGATTTGCATCTTCATGGATCAAAGGGATCACCTCGTTATTCCAACGAGGCAGATGCAAAGGATCAAACAAACTCTCAGTAAATCAGCGCTGCGAGAACTCTTTTTGCTCTCTTTTTTTTTCTTTTTCTTTTACATACAGGTCATACAAGCAAAAATCTGGAAGATAAAAGCAGGAGCAAATGCTGGGCAGTGCAATCGTTTGGATTTGCATCATAAAAAGAGCGGCTTCTTCTGCTGTAGCTGACAAGGTTCGGTTAAGTGAGCAGCTTCATGCCTGCACATCGTCGGGAGTTGAATAACCAGATCTGCACTGATTCTGATCTGATTGCGATTGTTGATGGAGGTCTCCGACCTTCCCATCCGGCGAAGCTTGACCGCGATTTCGAGCTCGGAAGATGGCCGGAGAAGTGTAGAAAAAGACTGGCACCATCATCGGGAAAGCCGGAGATGGGGGGATTTATATATATATATATTTTATACACAGATTAGATCCGGATACAAGTGATGAAGGGAAAGAAAGAAGGAATTTGAATCTCGAATTGAATTGGAATGAATTGGGGATTCATCGATTGGAGCGAGCAAGAGAAGGGGAGACAAAGATGTATGATGATTAAACAGTGCACGTCAGGTGATGGGTGGATGGATGGATGTTGGAAAGTCGGAAGAAACAGAAACAGGCGCTTCTTCTTCTTCTTCATCATCTTCTTCTTCACCAGCATCATCATCGTCGTCTTCTTCATCTTCTTCTTCTTCTTCGCCAGCATCATCATCATCTTCTTCATCTTCTTCTTCAGTTCTTTTCTTCTCTTTCCGTTCCTTCGGTTCCCCAGTTCTTTTGGCTATGGTTCTTCTGTCTGTGGATAATCCGTGAATGAATGCGCGCTCTGTTTCCTTCTTCTGCATTCTTCTCCTGCTTCTTCTGCTTCCTCCTTCTCCTCTTCTGCATTCTTCTCCTGCTTCTTCTGCTTCCTTCTTCTCCTCTTCTGCATTCTTCTCCTGCTTCTTCTGCTTCCTCCTCCTCTTCCGCTACTCCTGCTTCTTCCTCTCTTCTGCTTTCTTCTCCTGCATCCTCTTCTCCTCCTCCTCTTCCGCTGCTTCTCTTGCTGCTTCTTCCACTTCTGCTTCCCCTGCTTCTCATGCTGCTGCTGCAGCTTCCCTTGGCGTGGAATCTACAGACGCAGCAGCAGGCTCTTCCGAAAAACCACAAGGCAGCCGAAAACAGAGGGGATCCGATTCCAAAAGCCAAAAACAAAAAGCCAGGGAGCGCAAGAAAGGATATATGTTTTAAAAACACGTGAAATTGGGCGTCAATATATTTCCAGTCACAAAGTAGATAGATTATTATTACATTGTGATGCCTGCTAAGATTAGAAATTGCAAATTAACTTCCGAGTCTAACTGCTGTTTCGTAATCGGGACGTAATGGATCGGAGGTACGGTGTGGCCGAATCACGGAGGTTATATGCAGATAGATGACGGAGCCAGCCAGCTTTCTCCGAGAACGCCCGAGCGGTGTTTACGGAATCGGCAAAGCAGGAACGACATTGCTTGCGCGAGTGAGATGATGGCCGAGCGATACATTACGGAAACGGCAACCAGTAACGAGACGTTGCACGATGGAGATGATGGCCGAATCAAACATGTCGAGGGATGTAATTCAGAATGTAATCCAGAGTGTGTCAGGCGTTTCTCTTCTGGTAATTTTTCCCCACAGGAGGCATATACACATGCATGCATACACTTGCATACATACATGCATATATATATATATACATATAGAAAAGGAAAATGACTAGAAAAGACGTCTAAAGAATGAGAAAGTACATTTTAAGGCCTACCGAAACAGGAAATTATGAATCGACGCATAATGTTAAGAACGAACGCGCGATCGATCGATCGATCGATCGACGCACGCACGCACGCACGCAGGCGCGCCAAATTCCATCAAGTGGGAGTTTCAAGCAACACCCGGATCGATCGACGGCCGGCGACGGGTTAGTAGGCGCTAACATTTGGCGGGCCTTGGGTTAAGCGAAGAGGTAGAAGGGAGAATGGATTGGAGAAGAACGGGTGGGGGGAAGCGAGTAAGAAGCAAAAATCAGACGTAGTAGTAGGTAGGGAGAAGCTATAAGGTTAGGGCGATAAAATACAAGGTACGAATTTTGTGAGGCGTTTCTCGGTAAAATCTGCCACAGCTATATATATATCTATATCTAGAGAAGAGAGCGAAGAGAGAAGAGAGAGAGAGAGAGAGAGGAGTATTATTTATTGATGGTGTGGGTGTAAAAACTTGGCGGAAATTGGGAAAAAAGCGGTCGGTTTCACACTGGGCCCGCCCGGACGTCCGTCCCGGTCCCGTCCCGTCCCGTCCGGGGCGCCTGCTTCGCGTCGCGTCGCGTCGCACGTGTGAGGCAGCCGCGCACGTCTCCCTTCTTTGTTTTTCCTTCCTTGGAAGGCCCTTCTTCTTGCGCTGTCTCTCCCGTCTGTGTTGTCTGTGTGTTCTGTCTCCGTCTGTCTGTCTCCGTCCGTCTGTGTGTTCTGTCTCCGTCTGTCTGTCTGTCTGTCTGTCTGCGGAGACGAACGGCGCCCGCCCGCCCGCCCTTGAACTACTGCTGCTGCTTTGCTTCCGGGCGCCGCCACCCACTCGCATGGGCGGCGGCGGCGGCGGCGGCGCGCTGGCGTCGCTGGCCATCGGGCTCAGCGTGCTCTTCGCCGTCTTCCTCGCCGCCCTGGCCGCCGAGATCTACTACATGCTCTGCTGCTCTTCTTCCTCCTCTCCTTCTTCTTCTCCTTCCTCTCCTTCTCCTCCTCCTTCTTCTTCTTCCCCCACCCTCTTCTTCCTCCTCCTCCTCAAGCGCACGCGCAAGCGCCCTCGCGCAAGCTCCGTCCACGTCGCCGCCGCCGCCGACAAGCTCGCCATCCTCCACCCCGCCGCCGCCGCCGCCGGCTGGCCCCTCCAGTCCCCTGCCTTCGCCAAATCCGCCGCCGCCGCCGCCGCCTTCTTCCGCTCCTCCCACCCTTCTTCCTCTTCCTCCTCTCCTTCTTCCTCTTCTTCTTCTCTTTCTTCCCTCCATGGCCCTGCTCACCCCCACCACCTCGACCTCCACCATGCCCACGACGCCTTCCTCCTCTCTGCCGCCGCCGCCGCCCCCTACGGCTTCCTCTTCACCATCGCCGAGGAGACCACGGAGGAGATGGAGCTCCAGCTCAGCGGCCAGCTCCTGCTCAACGTCAACATGCTCGCCCCCGCCGAGCCGCCGCCGCCGCCGCCGCCTCACCTATCGTCGTCGTCTGTCCTCCTCCCAGCAGCGGGAGCAGCAGCAGCAGCAGCAGCAGGAGGAGGAGGAGGAGGAGAAGAAGGAGGCCGTGAGCCTCTTCCTCCTCCTCCAGCTGCTGCTGCTTCTTCTCTTCTTTCCCCTCCTTCAACAGCCGCCTCCGCGAGCGTTCTGGCCAGATGGAACCCCCTCCCAGATGATGATGCTTCAGGGAGCCCCTCGGACGACAGGATGATTCCCGCGGAACTGGGCAGCAGTACATCAAGAGCGCATCAGCCAGCAGCAGCAGCAATAGGAGGAGGAGGAGGAGAAGGAGAAGAGGTTGTTGAAGTCGTGCTGCATCGTTGCTGCTGCAGCTCCATGGAAGAAGAAGCAGATTCGGCGCGCTCCGCCAAGAATCACAAGGGCGGAGCTGCTGTGGGCGCCATTCTCGACGATGATGCTGCTGCTGCTGCTGCTGCTGCTGCTGCTGCTGCTGCTGATGATGATGCTCGTGATCCGCAGCACAAGAGCAGGAAGGCGAGCTGCTCTGCAATGCTGGCGGTAGCAGTGGAGTCGCCGCCCAGCAGGTGGAGTAACAGCAGTAGCAGAGGAGGCGGCGGAGGTGATGGGTCGCCACCATGCTCATCGAATTCCTCAGAGACGCCCTTCCTCACGCCATTGTCATCCCCTGCAAACGCAACAGACCTCGGCCACCATAGCCACCATCAGCTCCACCACCACCACTACCATCATCATCATCAGCAGCAGCAGCAGCAGCAGCAGAATCATGATCCTCCTCGTCACATCGCAGTGGCCAAAGCTGCGCTGTGGAGATCGCGATCGATGATGGCCCAGTGCTCCAGCCCAAGCCCAGGACGACGGTTTCACAGCAGCAGCAGCAGCAGCTCCCACTTGCCTGAACCTCTTGACCCATCCTCCTTCCTCTACGACGACCATGGCACGCTCGGCTTGCTCTGCACTTCTTCTTCTTCTTCGGATTCTTCTTCTTCTTCTTCTTCGGCTTCTTCTTCTTC
>JBBBWG010008424.1:0-11793 GCA_037176905.1 Azolla pinnata | reverse complement strand
GGCACGCTCGGCTTGCTCTGCACTTCTTCTTCTTCTTCGGATTCTTCTTCTTCTTCTTCTTCGGCTTCTTCTTCTTCGGATTCTTCTTCTTCTTCGGCTTCTCTGCTGCGCTACTGCTCCTCCCCCCTTCGCCGCCCGACTCCTGCCGGCGTATGGTCCGGCAGAATCTCCGATTTCCGCAAATGGAAAGTCTTCCACAACTCCCTGAGTTTGCCCTGATCCCTCACAAAATCCCCTTCAACTCTTGTTGGTGCTGCTGACTGTGGACTCTGACTGTGAGGACTGTGGACTCTGACGGTGACGCTCATGGCGATGGTGAGCTCCCTCCCACCAAGCTTGCTAGCCCTTCTCCAAGACAACTTCTTAGGCTTGAGAAGGAAGATGCGGCTGTTGATGGTGGGTTTTAGGGTTTGTTATGATGATGATGAATCAATGAATGAATGAATGAATGAATGAATGAATCAATCTTCTGGTTTTGCTTCTCTCTCGAGTCTCAGCCCCCTCGGGCCCAGGCGAAAAAGAATCGATGCCATCCTGCACCGCCATCTATCTATCTCCACACACCACCACAACACCTTGTTGTTGTAATCTCCCTTCCCAATCTAACTCGCAAACAGGAGGAGAAGAAGAAGAAGAAGATCCAACGAAGGAATGACCTTCCTTCCTGTTGTTGTAGTCATTTCTGTTAACATCATCATACCAGTCTTTGTTGATCTACATCGATGCTTGTAGTTATATGCCTTGCTTGATCTACCGGATAGATATATGCTTTGTGCTTTGCAATCTCGCATTTGGAATGGCGCTCCGGCCAGCTGCTGCTGAATGAACTTCATTTGATCCACACCACGAGTGTCTGTCGCTGTTTGTCTCAGCACTACTACTGCCATTGTCGCCAGCAGCTGCTGTCTCAAGAAGCTCTTTCGTGCTTCCATGGTGCGGCAAAAAGCCAAAACCAGTCTTCATCTATCCTCCTCCTCCTCAGCTCAAGATGCCCGCTGTTACTTAATAATGACTTCCTGCCTGCCTTTTCGCCCTCATGGCAAGGCTCTTCTCTATCTGTCAGCTCTCTCTCTCTTTCGAGTCCACTCCTCCAATCCACCACTGTGCAGCAACAACAGGCTTTTGTAATTGTGAATTGGGAAGAAGCTGCGAGGTGAGAAAGCGAGGGCCCCATCAATCAAATCCTTGATTTTGGAAGAGCCTCCTTTGTGTTGTGAAGCGACAGCACCATGGGAACTCACTCACTCATCATCAACAAGAAAGAAAGGGGGGAGGAAAAAGCCCCACCATCTTTATCATGTCTGTGGTTCTGATGAAGAAAGCCCCACCAATCCGTGCTTCCTCCCCCCCATCACCCGTCTGTGTAGGCGAAACTGGCTAGAGCTCCTCAAATCACCGGCCTGTTGCTTCTTCTTTGATTTCAAATCCATGCAAGAGATTCCTTTCCCCAGACGGCGCAGATTCAGGAAATTCTTCTTCGGTGTGACCCAGTTTTTGTATGCCAAATTTTGGATCTTTGATCTTCAAAACACGAGCCAATTTTTTATCACTGCCCTGTCTGTAACACTCTTTGAAAATCCATGCCGGGAGAGATCCCTGACAGCACAGATTCAGAAATTCTTCCTTCTGTGTGACCCATTTTGTGTGCCAAACTTTGAATCTTTGATCTTTCCAAACGTGACAAGTCAATTTTGATCCCTGCCCTGTTTGTTCTCCTTGAAAATCCATGCCGGAAACGCGAGTGATTCCTGACAGCACAGATTCAGAAATTCTTCTTCTGTCAGCCCCATTTTGTATGCCGGATTTTTGAACCTTCGATCTTCAAAACACAAGTCAATTTGATCACTGGCCTGCTGTTTCTCTTCGAAAATCCAATTCCGGGAAACGCAAGAGATTCCTGACAGCACAGATTCAGAAAGTCTTCTTCTGTCAGCCCCCATTTTGTAAGCCAGATTTTTGAACCTTTCTTTCATCTTCAAAACGCCACCAGTCAAATCTTATGGGGAACATACAGCACAAAGCTTGCATCAGGCAAATGGCCTTGTTTCATCTCTCGGCGGTGTGCAAACCATTCATTCATTCGCCCATGATAATGATGAGGATTCAGTATGTTCCGAACCTGGTTGGATCCTCTTACCCTGTTGGATTTGCATGCTATGTATGTACTCTGTTTTGTTCTGTAGGTGATTATGAGCTCAGGGGGTGGGGCCAGCATGGCAGCAGGCTTTTCAGCCCAAGGACACACTCACTCGCCCCTTTTGCACGAGCTTCTCTCTTAAATGCGGCAAGCAAAATCTAGCTTTGCCTCCATTGAATTTCCTGCTGTTTTCCCCCAACGTTTCTCATTTGTCCATCTCCACAAAGCAGAGCAGCATATCCAGCTCCATGCCTTCCCAGCCTCGCTTCATCAGTCTATGCAAGCAGTGTGTATTATACATATGTTACATATCCATCTCCATGGCCACAAGCACAGCCTTTACCCACCACATGCAGACAAGAGAGGGGCGGCATTAATAGCGTGTCGTTATCATCACAAATGGGCTGTGGCAGCAAAAGCTCTGTGAGCTCCTCCTGCTGAATCGATGCCCGGCATGCTAGGCATCACAGTGCATATCATCAGCAGTGCTTCGAGAGAGAGAGAGAGACGGGGTTCTCGCCGATAAAGATGATCATCTCGAGATCAAAGTATGCATATTCTATACCGCCACCATGTAAAACTTTCTCTGGTTTCTTGAGCTAGCTGCTCCTTACACAAAAAGCTTCTCGTGGTCTGAACCAGCTTGGCTCTCAATGATGGAGTGTGCTTGCTTTGGGCCATGCTCGTATGACAGCGACGCCAGCCTCTTTTGACTATGCCTTATTGCATGCTTCCTCTTTCCTCCTTTCTGTCGTCCATGAGACGATGCTCCGGTTCACCTTTCCTGTTAACCGAACATATAGATACATGAACTCTCCCCTGGCTTCTTGTGCATGCAGGAGAGGACACTAATTGCTTCCCTTGTAAATCTTGCTGCTCCCAGGAGTCATACCACTGTTGACATTACCATTTGATGATGGTTCTGGGGGACATCTTTCTGGATGGATGCAAAACCAGCGGCTGCTTGTGCACAGCTATTGGACGACCCAAGGTTGTGAAAAGATCTGCTCTCTGTCTCTATAATATTATAACATTACCAATTTGATTTCTGGATGATGCAAAACCAGCAGCGCCTGCAAGTGCACAGTTATTGGACAACCCAATGTTGTGAAAAGACTGTTTGATAGCTCAATCCATTCGTCCATAAGGATTACGACGGATTAGATTTCGCCACTACATGCAAACCATATTCTGCTGAAATGCATATGTTACCTTCCTTCTAGAAGATTTTGCCGTATTCAAAGATTGCTCTCTCTGGACTGCTCAATGATTCTGCATGTCATAGCTGAAAGGGCTGCTCATGGGCTGCTCACATCTCCATGGCACTAACCTATCCATCATCCGACCCCTTCACCATCAATCACTGTTGGGAGTAACTGAATCTTTTTGCAATCGCAAACTTTAAGATATCTTGTGATTGCTGTCAATATTGCTATAATTTGTCAAGCACAGAGGCATCATCATCGTAAGCTGTGTGAGAATATGTTTTTGAGGTTACAGGTGACGTCTCCAAAGCTTGGAGGTCTACAGCATCAAAATGCCAATCAGGCTCTTTTCGAAAGAAATTTTTGGATATGATAGGTTAGGCGATGGATCGATTGGTAGTGGTAGCTATACTCTTTGGGACCTCTATACACAGATCAAATGAAATGTTAGAAGGGAAGAAGATCTATCATGGTTAGCTCTGCAGGGCAGCCCTTGTTGTGAAGCAATGGGTGCAAGATACGAAAAGAATAGGTCGTATAAATATGGTGGTTTGATCTTCCTTCAGAAGTTGGCACTCCGGATAGGCATCAACTTCTTCCCACTTTGTAGAGCCTTGACAGCCATAACTAGCTGCCCCCTTTCAGCCTCCACCTCTGCAAAACGAAGACTCATGTTGAAGTATCTATCCTTCATATCCTGGAGTTCATCATCGAGCTTTGTGTTTTGCCTCTTCAGATCTGCCAAATCTTCAAGGACCCCCTCCACACTACCGAGGCTTTGTAAGGCAGCCACATGAACATTCTGTTGCTCCGAGAAAGCGCTAAAAAACGTGGAGAAAGTGATGATAGCAATGTTAGAAGCATATCTTGATGAGAATGATATTTCAAAGAAACTACAGCCCCCTAACCTAGGGCGTTTGGCTTATTCTCTAGTAGCAATTGAGAGTTCATTCATGCTGTCTCAGTGACATATTGATGTGTTCTTCTACCATCTATGATGTCACACATTCTTCACATCCGAATTATTCTATGTCTGAAACTACTACCACACAAGATTGGAGATGGATTATGGGGGATCGTTGGGATGTATTATGAAAGGTAAAACAGAGGAGTATGTTGATCATATTGTTTACATGTATATACCTTTGAAGTTGTTTCCTATACATATTGTTTGCCTCCAAAACTTCTGCAAGTTCCATCTCCAAAGTCGCAACCTTTTTGACAATATTGTCACTGCTTGCTGCAGCAGCGAATTTGGAGAGTGCACTCTCGAGTTCCTTTTTATCCTGAATGTTACAAAATCGAATACCTAAGTTTCAGTCTGGATACTCAAGTGCCCCAAGCAGGAAAATGAACTTCCAGAAAGATAACACACCTCCTTGACTTTCTCCAATTCATCTTCCAAAGATTCCTCTGCATTTATCTTCGCAAGAAGCTCAATCTCTCGCTGCGAAAGTACTGCATTTTGCTTTCGAAGACTGTCAAGCTGCAAATTTCAGTTATTATAACATCTCCATCGAAAACATAGTATCACGCTAAATTTTTATACATAAAACATATACGCATGAAAGAGGCTCGCATCTAATGTTTCCTAGAATATTTTAAAGATGAATTATTTCATGGCTTTCCAGGATCATTTCATTACAAAAACGTTGTTAGTACACACGGTAGCCAGAGAGAGTGCGGATCATTAATGACGCTCTTACCTCTCTCAAGATTTTATCCAATTTACTGTGAGAGGACTCTTTTGTGAGTTGCTCATTAGCATGCTCAAGGTGCTCAATCCTCAATGAAAGCTCAGCATGCTGTTCTTTCAATAGCTGCTTTGACCTTTCCAGCTCGTCTGCTTTTATCTTCACCTCGCTCTGATAAAACTCCAACCAACTGAGTCATTGGAGCCCACTTTTTTAAAAGCAATACATAAACGCAGAAGATCAAAATACCCGCAAGCTAATAACCAGAACACCAAGGATTTTCAAAAGTTGATATAGGAGGATCATAATCCATACTATGCATAACCTAATAAAGCATTACATATATATTTACCTCTAAAAGCTTGACTTTCTGCTGAAAATCAGCTAGTTCTATTGCTTCTCGAGTAGGAGGAAAATTAGATAGCGGCCCAACTTTGCTGCTTGCTCTTGAAAGAGACCTCGCAATCAGAGAAACAGGGCTGCCATTAGCATCCTTGTCTCTCAGCTTCTTCTCCGATAAAATGAGAGAATTTCTCTTATGTTCAAGTTCCTCTTCTAATGCGTAGATCCTCTTCTTAAGGTCTTTGTTTTCCACTTTCTGTTCGGACAGTTTGTGCTGGTGTTCAGATATCTGGTTCTTCAGGTTATTCACCTCTTTCAAGTAGGCTTCCTCTTTCAAGACGACTTCCTCTTGGGACTTCAGTCTTTCCTTCAATCCCATCAGCTCTGCCACAGTACTTGCTAAAGAAAGTTCGACTTCATCTTTTTCCTGCTTCAAGCAGGCAAGGGACTTCTCTGTTGCTTCTTTCTCCTTTCTGTAGCGTTCACATTCTCCACTCTTGTTACTTACCTCCAATATCATCTGCGTGTATAACTTCTTTTTCTCAGACTCCGAAACGCTGCATTTCTCATTCAACTCAATTAACCTCTGTGAATATTCAAAATTTTCAGCTTTCAAAAGTTCAGCTTCCTTCACACTTTCTTCCAAATGTTTCCTTGTTTTTAATACAGTCAACATAGCATCATGAAGTTTCATCTCTAAATCCTCCTTAATGATTGAAGCTTCGTTCTTAACTTGGTCCGAGACCTCTTGTGATGTAGCCTCCAACTCGAGTATCCGCCGTGAATATTCCATGTTCTCCTCTTTCAGCAGCTCAGCATCCTTCATGCACTTTTCCAAACATTTCCTCGTATCTAACTCTTTCAATATAGCTTCATGAAGTTTCGTTTCCAAATTCGCTTTCATAACCGAAGCTTCATTCTTAACCTGACTCAGTATCTCCTCAGATTTTTGAACAGCTTCCTCTAGCGCAACCTTTTGGGCTTTGAGAATTAATACCTCTGAAAGAGTCTGCATCTGTTTGCCGTCACTATCAGACAAATCTCTCTTCAACTGATTTACCCTTTCTTGTGATCTGATCAGCTTTTCTTCCAGTTCAATCTTTTCTACATTTTCTTTATCAGATGCAAGATGCTGATCTATGCTTTCTTGTTTCTGCTTGACTACTACTCGAAGAGAAGCAATCTCGTTGGTGGCATCCTTGTATCGCTCTTTGTAATCCATGACTTCTTTCTCTAATTCTATAATGTTTTCCGAGAGCTTCCCCACCTGAGCTTGCAAATTTACTTTCTGAACTTCGAGTTCTGATATCTTTTGCTCCAAATGGTGTTTAACCTCTGAATCAGATTCCAATTCACCTTCTAGTTCCCTTATTTCATTGACCAGTGTATTAGTGTTTTCTCTACCCCATTCAATATCCTCTTGGGCGTTTCTTAATTTCTCCAACAGTTCATCATTGAACTTCTGCAAACCTGCAGACATTGTTTCGAGTGCATGTTTGGAAGATTTAAGGAAAACTGTATTTTCTTCTAAAACAGACACTTTCTCCTCTAACTCGTCGATTTGAGATCGATAAATTTTGTTCTCTTCTTGCAGCTTGTGAATCACGGTCTCCATTTCCTTTTCATGCGTCTTCAAATCCATCAAATCATGCTCCCTCGTTTTAAGTTGACTTAGATTTGTGTTCATCTTTTCGAAAAGCTCTGAATTTTTACTTTCATAGTCCTGGCACCTTTGTAAAAGATCAGCGCTCTTCCTCTCTTCCATAGTTAGCTTCTCCTGTAAATTGTCACTAATGCTGTTCAATTTCTCAATAGTTGCTTCTGCTTCATTTTTCACTTCCAGCATTGCAGATATCTGTTCTTCTGCATCCACCTTTTCTGCCTTGATGCATGCCATCAACTGTAGGGCTTCCTTATATTTTCTTTCTGAGGATAAAAGATCATCTCGAGTTTCTGCCAGTCGCTTCTTCAAGGTGGTAAAATCCCGGTCCTTCTCTCTCAAGCTTCTGTTCATATTCTCTAGCTCATCTACTCTCTTGAATACATTCTTCCGTTCTTCGTCATCTTTGGATGCTTTCTCCTTGAGAACTTTGAGCTGTCCTTGGTATGATGAAAGCAAAGATTCCTCTCTTTCATGCCTCTCGTTCTCCGATTTTAAGGATTCTACTTCATTTAACAAGTCAAGAATCTGTTGCCGAAAAATTTGGATCTCTTCCTTTTGCCCGTCATTCTCCATTCTCAGAGTCTCAACCTCTTTTAAGACCTCAGAATTATGTTCATTGAGGTTTTGAATCTCACGTTCCAAGCGTGTATTCTTGGAACGAAGCATCATAACCGAGGAGTTTAAATCATCGATAAATCTTCTGCTGCTGGCTAATTTGGCTTCATAAGATTCTTCACACTCTTCCAATTTCTTCCTCATTTCTTCCACTGTCCCATGGGCTTCGTCGTTTTCATTCCGTTTGGTACTGATCTTCATCTTTTCTTTTAACTCCGTAACTTCATTTTCTAGCTGAGAAATTGCAATGTCCTGTGCCTTGGCTGTGTCATTTGCCTGCTTTAACTGCGACAGAAGATTCATATTTTCCTCAGTAAGTTCCTTTGAATCGCATTCGAGCTCCTGTAGCTCTTTCTGCAAGGCATTTACAGTATTTTTTAGGTCTTCGTTTGCACTCTCCAGGCCTCTCAATTCTGGAATTTGAAGCTCTGATTTATTCTTTTCATGCAACATCTTCTCAAGGTCCTGAATCTCAAGCAATAATTCTGAGTTTGAATCCTGAGTCTTTCTTAGCTGAAGTGATAAATTTGAGTTCAAACTCTTCTGGTACCCTAATTCTTCCTGTAGCTCCTCCCAACTCCCAGATTGTTCGATACTCATGGGATCTGCTTCCCTTGCATGTACTGACTTCTCCTTCTCTTGTTTGCTACTCTCTTGTCCTTCTAATAATTTAGCAATCATCTTTTGCAATCCTTCATTCTTAACTATTTCTTCTCCCAGCTGCCTCTTTAGTGAACCTATCTCTACCTCCATCTGCCCTGCTTCCTCATCTTTTGAGGCAACTTGTGATTTTAGAGCTCCCAGAGTTGCCAAGTCAGTAACCTCTAAACCTTTGCTTTTGTAATCACTCCATTCATTTATAGCTGACAATTCATCACGAATGGAGTCACTTGACTGTGATGATTGCGTATATAAATCTATGCCGGTCATCCCAGTGCAATACTGGAAACCATTTGACTCGTGATAGCTACTCATAGAACTAGAAGGTGACATGAGTACCTCATTTCCCTCTCTAGTAATGTGAAACTGAGATTCACCACGCCCAGGGGTTGGAGGGACGTCAATTGAATCAATACTGTAGCGATGAGGAACACAGTCATTCTACAAGAAGCAGAAAAACGTTTTACAATTTTTCATGGTAATCATTTTCCATCATCATGATGTAATTAATCATGCCAATTGTTTGTAGAAACCATCATGTTTTTCATTCAAGTGGAATGGTATTACCTTAATCCATTGTTCTCTTCTCTAACATTACAAGCACATGTGCATTTAGTCAGTCGTACAATAATGGAGTGAATAACACCAACCATTTGGCAGCCCATGTCCTAAATATATTTAGTCTTCGCTCTTGACATAGGCCTCAGAGCTAAATGGTAAAACTGGGGGGTTTCAATGGACAAGAATCTAAGATTAACTGCTATTAATATGTCAGGAAACCTATTTATACCATCTAATGCTAGGCCTGTATCCAGTACATACCTTGTTAGCTATTCCAGACTATGGCAACCCTAATCACCAGCATCAAGTCTCTGGCCAAAGTGGCTCGATTCATTTATGATCATGTGCATGCTGATATAGTCATATCAAACACTAACCTTTTCTTCCATCACATTAATTTCAAAGCCATCATGCTGTGGAGCTTCCATTGAGGAAATCATGGCCTCATCTTCAACAACTCTGAGGAATGGTATCGAATTGTGCATATATTAGTCGTTTATACGAAGAGAGGTAAAAATGATCGATGACATGGTTACATACATACCTGGTAATATCCTTCTGCATGACGTGTTGTAGCTTAACCTATCCAGCAAACCATTCAGATCCAGTGTTTAAGGAACCTTATCTTGATTATATCATGTACGCATTGATGAAACCAAGACTCACATGTAAAAGGCTGCCAAAATTACAATTTTGCAACGGCAAGGACAAGGAAACAGGTGTATGAGCCTGCAGATATTCTGTCATGTCAATACTGGCCTCTCCAAGGATACCAAATCGAGATAAACCCTGCAATTTTAAAGACAAGAAAGAATAAAATCTTTCATTTCAAGTAACCGTCGCCATTCACTTCAATTCATCGATGATAAGTGAAGACAGCTATATGCTCAAATCTAGTGTACTGTGCTGTGAGGGAGTTAAGAAGGCCCAAAACTAATCCAAGTTATAAACTCCAAATACACTAACAAAAATGAAAACATAATCGGGTAATCCGTTTAAATCATCAGTTTATAGAACGATCTTAATGTCAAGCATTTCCTTCTCAATTGATGTAAGATCTCTGGCTAAAACCAAGGTAATTTACCATGAAGAGAACCTATTTATATGTTATTGTCACTACCAATCTGAGATATACCAAAAAATGGATACTTTACCATTCATTCTATTTGGCGAAAACCAATCCATATCCTGAAGTGACACATTTGACAAAGATACAACTCGATGCATGAAGGCATTATGTTAATAAGGAAATTACCATAGAAACAACTAGCCTATATAGCTCTTTATGAGATCGCTTCCCATTGATATCCCAAGAAGTGGCTATGGATTTGAACACTGAATCTGGCCAGATGCAAGACCCATTTTTCACTGGAGCTTTCCCTGTTTTGGCACAGACTTTTCCTGTTTCAACAGATACCAAAGAGACCAAGAGTTGATCCCATCCTCTCCTCGGAACCTACAAGAGAAAAACTTAAGCAATCAAATGATCACATTTTACTTGTTCCTTGTCAACATTTCTATCTCAAACTATTAATACTTTCATGCAGTATGGCTGCACATAATCATATGCTACAACTTGATCACATTTACCTCGACCAGTTATACATTCATTGATGCTTGACCAAATTTCATTCAATACATTGCCCGAATTTTCATAGGAAAGGAATACTTGGCCAAATATTCGTCTAGTAACTTGGTCAAAACTTGCAGCCAACAATGCAACCAGATTTACGTAGAGAAGTAGAAAAACATGAGCAGATGAAACCCAAAATGTAGCGCATTTCTTGGTTTTACCTTAGTAGCATGAAAGTCGAGCTTAAAAGTGATCTTTTCCTTGGTTTTGATGGGCTTCTTTTGTGCAGATTTCATGGTGAGGAAGAAGGAGCGGGGGAGGATCCGAATTCCTCAGCTAGGATGATGGGATCAATCAATCCTTCTGAGATCGAGCTTGAAAAGCATATATACGTGAGTCAATGTAGGGGCAACGTAGGAAAGATCCATGGCCTGCTAGCGAAGATCAGATGGGATTTGGCGATGAGAGGAGTCGTTGTGCAAGAATCTGCAAAACAGCTAGAGTGCCATTGAAACTCTAGCTTTTCATACGCGAGAGAGAGAGAGAGAGGGAGAGAGGGAAGGAGAGAGAGGCGTATTGCTTTGCTGTTAATGTTTCCTTTTCTTTCTCCCCAACCTTTTGGTTTTCGATCGAGGGCCCGCCATGGCGCTGCCTTCGAAGTACTGCCTTTTGCAGAGAAACTTTCATGGGCAGGGTGAACAACGACACGCACTTTTTTACCTTGCAAACCAATAAAACAGAGCACATGATGGCTGCTGTTGCTGCTGCTGCGGCTGTTGACGCAGCTGTTGGTGATGGTGACGAGGCTGAAGATGAAGATGATGATGAAGATAATGATGAAGATGATGATGAAGATGGTGATGATGGTGATGGTGGTGATGGTGAAGATGAAGATGAAGATGATGATGATGGTGATTGGTGGTGATGATGAGAGTGAAGATGTGATGGTGATGATGGTGATGAAGAAGATGATGATGCTGATGGTGGTGATGGTGATGGTGATGGTGATGATGGCGAAGCTGGTGATAAAGATGGTGATGGTGCTGATGGTGAAGATGGAGATGAAGATGAAGATGTTGATGGTGGTGAAGATGGTGATGGTGAAGATGAAGATGTGATGGTGATGATGATGAAGGTGGTGATGAAGAAGAAGAAGATGCTGATGATGGTGATGGTGATGGTGATGGTGATCATGGCGAAGCTGGTGATAAAGATGGTGATGGTGCTGATGGTGAAGATGAAGATGAAGATGTTGATGGTGGTGAAGATGATGATGGTGATGATGGTGATGATGGTGATGATGGTGATGATGGTGATGATGGTGATGATGGTGATGATGGTGA
>JBBBWG010008413.1:0-24232 GCA_037176905.1 Azolla pinnata | reverse complement strand
TTCAGGCTCATCAGTATTTGAGAATGTGGGGAGATTAGATTCTTCGTGCTGTGTATCATTAGGATTGATAGCAAGGGTGATATCTTTGTCTTCTTGGAGTTCAGGATTATAGCTATTCTGTGATGATTGAAGGGTAGAGTTTAGCTTTAGCACTTCTGTAGGATTGACTGAGGCTAGATTGTCTACCTCTGCCAAGTCTTTTATGTTATTTTGTGGACCGAGGTCTGCAGCTGGGGTTTCCTTATCGTGTGTTGTGTCACATTTATCCTCGACATCTTGTATGAAGGTTTCACCTGCAACGTGCTTGTCAGGCACATCTTCTTGATGCTCTTCTTTAGGATTAGCTTTGGATACATGTTCCTCTTCGGTTATTTCAGGTTGGTAGGTATTCAGTGATGGTGGAGGAGTAGAGTGTTGCTGTGCATCCTCTGGAAGATTAAGTGAGGCTACATCCTCGAGCTTTTGTAGTTCATATTCCCTGCTGTCAATATCTTTAAGGGCTTGATGCTCTTCTTCAGGATTAGATCTAGATACATCTTCCTCTGTGTTCATTTCAGGTTGATAGGAATTTAGTGATGGAGGACTAGAGTGTTGCTGTTTTTCATCTGAAAGATTAAGTGAGGCTACATCCTCGAGCTTTTGCAGTTCATACTCCCCGCTGTCAATATCTTCCAGGGCTTGTGTCTCCTTTTCACCAGTGAGTTCAGTCCCTGGAGCGTTCTTATCGTCCGTTTTCTCAGTGTCATCCTCTACATCTTTTATACAGGTTTCAGGAGCAACTTGCTTGTCAGGCACCGGTTCTCTAATGTTAGCCACATTGTCGCTCTGCTCCAATGCTGTGGTTTCCTCTTCTGCTTGATTCGCTTCCCTGGGAGTAGCTAAGGCTGCACCTTCCTCTTCCTTGATTTCAGGCTCATAAGTATTTGAGGAGGAGGGGGGATTAGATGCTTCCTGCTGTGTATCATTAGGATCGATAGCAAGGGTGACATCTTCGTCTTCTTGTAGTTCAGGATTATCGCTATTCTGTGATGATTGAAGGGTAGAGTCTAGCTGTTGCTCTTCTCTAGGATTGATTGAGGCTAGATTGTCTACCTCTGCCAAGTCTTTTATGTGATTTTCTGGACTGAGGTCTGCAGCTGGGGTTTCCTTATCATGTGTTGTGTCACATTTATCCTCGACATCTTGTATGTAGGTTTCACCTGTAACGTGCTTGTCAGGCACATCTTCTTGATGCTCTTCTTTAGGATTAGCTGTGGATACATGTTCCTCTTCGGTTATTTCAGGTTGGTAGGTATTCAGTGATGATGGAGGAGTAGAGTGTTGCTGTGTATCCTCTGAAAGATTAAGTGAGGCGACATCCTCGAGCTTTTGCAGTTCAGATTCCCTGCTGTCAGCATCTTCCAGGGCTTGTATCTCCTTTTCACCAGTGAGATCTGTCTCTGGAGTGTTCTTATCATCAGTTTTGTCGTTGTCATCTGCCACATCTTTTATACAAGCGTCATGAGCAACTTGCTTGTCTGGCTGCTGTTCTCTAGTGTTAGCCACATTGTCGCTCTTCTCCAATGCTGCAGTTTCCTCTTGTGCTTGATTCGCCTCCCTGGGAGTAGCTAAGGCTACACCTTCCTCTTCTTTGATTTCAGGCTCATCAGTATTTGAAAATGTGGGGAGATTAGATTCTTCGTGCTGTGTATCATGAGGATTGATAGCATGGGCGACATCTTCGTCTTCTTGGAGTTCAGGATTAGAGCTATTCTGTGATGATTGAAGGGTAGAGTCTAGCTGTTGCTCTTCTGTAGGATTGACTGAGGCTAGATTGTCTACCTCTGCCAAGTCCTTTAGACTGAGGTCTGCAGCTGGGGTTTCCTTATCGTGTGTTGTGTCACATTTATCCTCGACATCTTGTATGTAGGTTTCACCTGTAACGTGCTTGTCAGGCACATCTTCTTGATGCTCTTCTTTAGGATTAGCTGTGGATACATGTTCCTCTTCGGTTATTTCAGGTTGGTAGGTATTCAGTGATGATGGAGGAGTAGAGTGTTGCTGTGTATCCTCTGAAAGATTAAGTGAGGCTACATCCTCGAGCTTTTGCAGTTCATATTCCCTGCTGTCAATATCTTCCTGGGCTTGTGTCTCCTTTTCACCAGTGAGAACAGTCCCCGGAGTGTTGTTATCATCGGTTTTCTCAGTGTCATCTTTGACATCTTTTATGCAGGTTTCATGAGCAACTTGCTTGTCAGGCACCTTTTCTCTAATGTTAGCCACATTGTCGGTCTGCTCCAATGCTGTGGTTTCCTCTTCATCTTGATTCGCTTCCCTGGGTGTAGCTAAGGCTACACCTTCGTCTTCTTTGATTTCAGGCTCGTCAATATTTGAGCAGGCGGGGAGATTAGATTCTTCCTGTGGTGTATTCTTAGGATTGATAGCAAGGGCTACATCTTCGTCTTCTTGGATTTCAGGTTTATGGCTATTCTGTGATGATTGAAGGGTAGAGTCTTGCTGTTGCTCAGCTGTAGGATTGAGTGAGGCTACATTGTTCACCTTTTGCCATTCACATTCTGTGTTCTCTACCTCTCCCAAGTCTTTTATGGCATTTCCTGGAGTGAGGTCTGGAGCTGCAGTTTCGTCATTGTGTGTTGTGTCACGTACATCCTTGACATCTTGTATGTTGGTTTCACCTGTAACGTGCTTGGCAGGCACATCTTCTGTAATTTTAGTCACATCGTTGCTCTGCTCAAATTCCGTTGTTTTCTCTTCGTCTTGATTCTCTTGTTTGGGAGTGGGTAAGGCTACATCTTCCTCATCTTTGATTTCAGGTTCATGCGTATTCGGAGAAGCTGGGAGATTAGAGTCTTCCTGGTGGGCATCTATAAGATAAGTTGAGACTAGATCATCCAGCTCCCCAGATGCTGGGGTATCACCCACTTCGCTCTGTTTATCTTCAGGAATGGTGGTGGCTACGTCTCCCTGCTCTTGTATGGCACTTTTACAGGTGAGTGGAGCTTCTACGATGTCTTCATGTGTCAGTTTTTTAGCAGCACTGTCCACCTCTTGCTTCTGGGTTTCATCTTGATAATGAATGGCTGAAGATACATCTTCTAGTTTCTGTATTTCCTTTTCAGCACTTAGCTCAAGCTGGGGGATATCGTTAGTGTCTATTTTTTCAGTGGTATCTTCCACCTCTGGTACCGCAGTTTCAGCAGGCACATACCTGGCAGGCACCTCTTCTTGGTTTTTGGCTTCATCATTGCTGTTGTCAGATACGGGTCTTTGCTCTTCTTCTTGATGCTCTTCTTTAGGATTAGCGATGGATACATCTTCCTCTAAGCTGATTTCAGGTTGATAGGTATTCAGTGATGATGGAGGAGTAGAGTCTTGCTGTTTCTCCTCTGAAAGATTAAGTGAGGCTACATCCTCGAGCTTTTGCAGTTCACAATCTTTGCTGTGAGTGTCTTCCAGGGCTTGTAGCTCCTTTTGACCAGTGAGATCAGTTTCTGGAGTGTTCTTAGAATCAGTTTTCTCAGTGTCATCTTGCTTGTCAGGCACCTGTTCTCTAATATTAGCCACATTGTTGCTCTGCTCCGATGCTGTGGTTCCCTCTTCTGCTTGATTCGCTTCTCTGGGAGTGGCTACACCTTCCTCTTCTTTGATTTCAGGCTTATAAGTTTTCGAGGAGTCGGGTTGATCAGATTCATCCTGCTGTGTATCATTGGGATTGATAGCAAGGGCTACATCTTCCTCTTCGCTGATTTCAGGTTGGTAGGTATTCAGTGATGATGGAGTAGAGTCTTGCTGTGTCTCCTCTGTACTATTAACTAGGTCTACATCGTCTTCGAAGTCCTGTATCTCTTTGTCACCAGTGAGGTCAGTCTCTGGAGTGTTCTTATCATCACCACTGAGGTCAGCCTTTGGGGCTTCCTTATCCATCGTTTTGTCACTCACATTATCCACCTCTGGTTTCTGTGTTTTATCTTGATTAAGCTTGGTTGAGGATACATGTCCGAGGTCCTGTAATTCTTTTTCACTACTTACATTAGGCTCTGGGGTTTCTTTAGCATCTGTTTTTCCAGTGATTTCATCCAGCTCTTCGATCGTGGTCTTACCGGACACATACTTGGCAGACACCTCTTCTTCGTTTTGAGCCACATTGATGCTATGATCAAATGCTGTGCTTTGCTCTGCTTCCTGATACACTTCTTTTGGATTAGCTATGGCTTCATCTTCTTGTTCACTAATTTGAAGTTGATAGCTACTCAGTGATGATGGAGGGGCAATGTCTTGCTGTTGCTTCTCTGTAAGATTAACCGAGGTTACATCATCAACCTCTTGCAGAGCACATTCTCTGCTATCTATGTCTGCCAAGTCTTGTGTCTCTCTTTCACTACTAATGTCAGCCTTCAGAGTTTCCTTATCATCGATTTTCTCAGTGACATCTGTCACATCTTGTATACAGGTTTCGTGAGCAACATGCTTGTCAGGTACCTCTTCTATAATTTTGGGTGCATCATTGCACTGGTTAAATTCTGTTGTTTCTTCTTCTTCTTGATTCTCTTTATTATGAGTAGGTAAGGCTACACCTTCCTCTTCTTTGATTTCAGGTTCATAAGTACGAACAGAGGCTGGGAGATTAGGTTGTTCCTGCTGTGCATCTTTAGAATTGAATGCAAGGGCTACGGCTTCATCTTCGTGAATTTCAGGTTGATAGTTAATGAGTGATGATTGGAAGCTAGAGTCTTGGTGTTGCTCTTCTGTAGGATTGACTGAGACTACATCCTCCACACTTTGTAGTGCAGATTGTCTGCTCTGTACATTCCCCAAGTCCTTTATGTTCCTATCACCACTATTATCATCCTCTGGGGTTTCCTCATGATCCGTTTTCTCAGCTACACCCACTACATCTTGTATACAACTTTCACCAGTAACATTCTTGTCAGGCACTGCTTCTGTACTAATAGCCTGATCGTTGTTCTGGTCAATTTTCTCAGTGTCATCCTCCACATCTTTTATACAGGTTTCATGAGCAACTTGCTTGTCAGACACCTGTTCTCTAATGTTAGCCACTTCGTTGCTCTGCACCGATGCTGTGGTTTCCTCTTCTGCTTGATTCGGTTTCCTGGAAGTAGCTAAGGCTACACCTTGCTCTTCTTTGATTTCAGGCTCATAAGTATTCGAGGATGTGAGGAGATTAGATTCTTCCTGCTGTGCATCGTTAGGATTGATAGCAAGGGTAGAGTCTTGCTGTTGCTCCGCTGTAGGATTGACCGAGGCTACATTGTCCACCTTTTGCCATTCACATTCTCTGCTGTCTACCTCTCCCAAGTCTTTTATGTCATTTTCTGGACTGAGCTCTGCAGCTGGGGCTTCCTCATCACGCGTTGTGTCACGTACATCC
This sequence comes from Azolla pinnata, assembly GCA_037176905.1. Taxonomy (NCBI): domain Eukaryota; kingdom Viridiplantae; phylum Streptophyta; class Polypodiopsida; order Salviniales; family Salviniaceae; genus Azolla; species Azolla pinnata. The sequence continues at coordinate 18,843 of JBBBWG010008413.1, read as the reverse complement.
TCGACATCTTTTATGTAGGTTTCACCTGTAATGTGCGTGTCAGGCACATCTTCTTGATGCTTTTCTTTAGGATCAGCTATGGATACTTGTTCCTGTTCGCTGATTTCAGTTTGGTAGGTATTCAGCGATGATGGAGGAATAGAGTCTTGCTGTGTCTCATCTGAAAGATTAAGTGAGGCGACATCCTCGAGCTTTTGCAGTTCATATTCCCTGCTGTCAGCATCTTCCAGGGCTTGTATCTCCTTTTCACCAGTGAGATCAGTCTCTGGAGTGTTCTTATAATCAGTTTTGTCTTTGTCATCCTCCACATCATTTATACAGGTTTCATGAGCAACTTGCTTGTCAGGCACCTGTTCTCTAATGTTAGCCACATCGTTGCGCTGCTCCAATGCTGTGGTTTCCTCTTCTGCTTGATTCTCTTCTTTGCAAGTATCTAAGGCTACAGGTACCTCTTCTTTGATTTCAGATTCATAGGTATTCAAGGATGCTGAGAGATTAGATTCTTCTTGCTGTGCATCTTTAGGATCGATTAAAGTTACAGTATCCAGCTCTGGAATTTTACATTCTGTTTGCTCCCTTGATGCTGGTGTCTCACCTTCTTCACACTGTTTAACTTCAGAAATGGTAGAAGGTACGTCCAGCTCTTGTTTCTGGGTTTCATGTTGATCAGGAATGGCTGAGTATCCATCTTCCATGTCCTCTGTTTTTTTGTCAGCACTTTCCTCAGGCTCGGGGTTTTTGTCAGCCTCTGTTTTTTCAGCGAGATCCTCCACCTGTGGTATCGTGCTTTCACCAGGCACATACTTGGCAGATACCTTGTCTTCATTTTGAGCCCCATTGGTGCTATGGTCAAATGCTGTGCTTTGCTCTTCTTCCTGATCCACTTCCTTTGGATTAGCTATGGCTACATCTTCGTCTTTGCTGATTTCAGGTTGATAGCTATTCACTGATGATGGAGGGGTAATCTCTATAAGATTATCTGAGGCTACATCCTCAATCTTTTGCCTTTCACATTCTCTGTCCTCTACTTCTCCCAGGTCTTGTGTCTCCTTTTCACCACTGACGTCAGCTTCTGGAGTTTTCTTATCATCCGTTTTCTCAGTGACTTCCTCCATATCTTGTATATAGGTTTCATGAGCAATATGCTTGTCAGGCACATCTTCTGTAATGTTAGCCACATCATTCCTCTGTTCAAATGCTGTGGTTTCCTCTTCCTTAGGAGTAGCTAAGGCTACACCTGCCTGTTCTTTTACTTCAGGCTCATAAGTAATCGAGGAGGCTGGAAGATTAAATTCTTTCTGCTGTTCATCTTTAGCATTGATAGCAGGGGCCACATACCTTGTAGGCACCTCTTCTTTGTTTTGAATCCCATCGGTTGTATGGTCGAATGCTGTGCTGTGCTCTTCTTCTTGATGGTCTTCTACAATTGCTACATCTTCTACGCTAACTTCAGGTTGATAGCTATTGCGTGATGATATAAAGCTAGAGTCTTGGTGTTGCTCCTCTTTAAGATTGACTAAGGCTACATTCTCCACATTTTGCCGTTCACATTCTCTGCTCTCTATGTCTTCCATGTATTTTAAGTCCGTTTCACCACTGAGGTCCCGTTCTGGGGTTTCCTTATCATCCGTTTTCTCAGTTAGAGCCTCCTCATCTTGTATGCAGATTTCACTAGCAGCCACCTCTTCTGCAATTTTAGGCACATCGATGCTCTGCTCAAATGCTGTGGTATCCTTTTCTTCCTGATGAGTAGCTAAGGCTAGATTTTCCTCTTCATTGATTTCACGTTCATAAGTATTCAAGGAAGCTGGGAGATTAGATTCTTCCTGCTGGACATCTTTTGGATTGATAGCAAGGGCTACATCACCACCATAGATAGCCTCTGGCTTTTCCTTATTCGTTTTCTCAGTTACATCCTCCACATCTTGTATACTGGTTTTACCAGTAACATACTTGTCAGGCACTGCTTCTGTAATTTTAGGCACATTGTTGCTATGTTCAGATGCTGTGGTTTGCTCTTCTGCTTGATTCTCTTCTATTGCAGTAGCTAAGGTTACATCTTGATCTTCTTTGGTCTCAGGTTCAAAGGTATTCAAGGAGGCTGGGAGACTATCTCCTTCGCACTGTTTATCTTCAGGAACGGTGGGGGCTACATCTCCCTGCTCTTGTGTGTCACTTTCCGATGTGAATTGAGCCGCTACGATGGCGTCATCAGTCGGTTTTTTAGCAACATCGTCCACTTCTTGATTAAGATTTGCTGAGGATACATCTTCCAGGTCCTGTTTTTCTTTCTCAGAAGTTAGATGAGGCTGGGGGGTTTCGTTAGCATCTGTTTTTTCACTGAGATCCTTCATCTCTTGCCTCGTGGTTTCACTAGGCACATACCTTGCAGGCACCTCTTCTTTGTTTTGAGCCCCATTGGTTGTATGGTCGAATGCTGTGCTTTGCTCTTCTTCTTGATGGTCTTCTTTAGGATTAGCAATTGCCACATCTTCCTCTAAACTAATTTCAGGTTGATGGCTATTCAGTGATGATGGAGGGGTAGAATCTTGCTGTTGCTCCTCTGTAAAATTAACGGAGTCTACATCCTTCACCTTTTGCAGTTCATAATCTCTGCTGTGAACTTCTCCCAAGTGTTGTATCTCACTTTCATCACGAAGATCAGTCTCTGGAGTTTTCTTATCATCAGTTTCGTCAGTGATATCCTCCAAATCTTGAATACCGGCTATGTTGGTAACATATTTCTCTGGCACCTCTTCTTTAATTTTAGCCACATCGTTGCTCTGTTCTAATGGTGTGATGTCCTGTTCTGCTTCATTTTCTTCTTTTGGAGTAGCTGAGGCTACACCGTTCTCGTCTTTGATTTGAGGTTCATAGATATTTGAGGGTGGGAGATAAGATTCTTCCTGCTGTGCATGTATAGAATGGATTGAGACTACACCTTCCACCTCTGTGATTTCACATTCTGTTGGCTCCCTGGATGCTGGGGTATCAGTTTCTTCACGCTGTTTATCCTCAGTAATGTTGGATCCCAGATTTTGCAGGTCACTTTTACATTGCAGTTCAGCCTCTATGATTTCTTCATCCACCTCCTGTTTCTGGTTTTCATCTTGTTTTAGAATGGCTGAGGATACATCTCTGACATCCTGTAGTTCTTCCTGAGCGGTTGGGTCATGCTGAAGGGTTTTGTTAGTATCAGTTAGATCCTCTACCGCTTGAATTGTGGTTTCACCAGGTACCTCTTCTTTGTTTTCGGTCACATCAGTGCTATGCTCAAATACTGTGATATGCTCTGCTTCTTGATGCTCTTCTTTGCGATTAGCAATGGCTACCTGTTCCCCTTTGTGGATTTCAGGTTGATAACTATTCAGTGATGATGGAAAGCTTGAGCCTTGCAGTTGCTCTTCTGTACGATTGACCGAGGCCACATCATCCACATTTTGCAGTTCACATTCTCTGCTCTCTACATCTCCCAAGTCTTGCGTTTTTCTTTCACAATTGACTTCAGCCTCTGGGGATTCCTTATCATCCGCTTTCTCAGTTACATGTATACGAGTTTCACCAGTAGCATACTTTTCCGGCACCTCTTCTGTAATGTTAGCCTCATTGTTGCTCTGCTCAAATGCTGTATTTTCCTCTTCTGTTTGATTCTCTTCTTTAGGAGTAGCTAAGGTTACACCTTCCTCTTGTTTGATTTGAGGTTCATAGGTATTCACAGAGGCAGAGAGATTAGATTCTTCCTGCTGTGCATCTTTAGAATGGATTGAGTGTACATCTTCCACCTCTGCGATTACACATTCTGTTGGCTCCGCAGATGCTGGGAAATCAGCTTCATCACGTTGTTTATGTTCGGTAATGGTGGTGGCTACATCTCCCGGCTTTTGTACGTCACTTTCACATTGGAGTTGAGGCTGTATGATTTCTTCATCGTTCAGTTTTTTGGGAACATCATCCACCTGCTGTTTCTGGGTTTCATCTTGTTTAACAATGGCTGCAGATGCATCTGGCAGGGCCTGTATGTCCTTTTCAGCACTTAGTTCAGGCTGTGGGTTTTCGTTAGCGTCTGTTTTTTCAGTGAGATCTTCCACCCTTTGTATTGTGGTTTCAACAGGCACATAGCTGGCAGGCTCCTCTTCTTTGTTTTCAATCAGATCAGCTCTATATTCAAATGCTGTACTTTTCTCTTGTTCTTGCCGCTCTTCTTTAGGATTAGTTATGGCTACATGTTCCTCTTCATGGATCTCAGGTTCAAAGCTATTCACTGATGATGGTTTGACTGAGGCCACTTCCGCCACGTTTTGCAGTTCATATTCTCTGATGTCTGGGTCTTCCAAGTCTTTTATGGCCTTTTGTCCGCTGAGGTTAGCCTCCTGGGTTTCCTTATCATCCTTTTTCTCAGGTACATCCTCCACATCTTCTATACAGGTTTCACCAAGAGCATACTTGTCAGGCACATCTTCTGTAATGTCATCCACTTTGTTGCTCTTCTCAAATGTAGTGGTTTGCTCTTCTTGATGCTTGTCTGTAGGATTAGCTATGGCTAAATGTTCCTCGTTTATTTCAGTTTGATAAGCATTCAGTGATGGATTGTCTGAAGCTACATCCTCTACCTTTTCCTGGTCACATTGTATGCTTTTTACAGGGGCTAGGGTACTATCTTCCTCCTGCTGTTCATCTTTAGGAATGGTTGAGGCTACATCTTGTATGTCACATCCACGTGTTGGTTGAACCTCTAGGATGTCTTCGTTCTTAGTTACATCCTCCAGCTCTTGTGTCTGCATTTCATCTTGTTTGTGAATGGCTGAGGATACATCTTCCAGGTCTTGTATATCGCTCTCAGTACTCTGCTCGGCCTTTGGGGTTTCCTTATCATTTCTTTTTTCAGTTACATCCTTTACCTCTTGTATGCAGCTTTCACTAGGCACATAATTAACAGGCACCTCTTCTTTAATTTTAGCCACATCATCGCTATGCTCAAATGCTGTGATTTTCTCTTTTTCTTGATGCTCCTCTTTAGCATTAGCTAAGACTATATCTTCCTCTTCATGTTGATTGTTACTCACTGGTGATGAAAAGTTGGATTCTTCCTGCTGCCCATCTTTAGGAATCACTGAGGCTACATGTTCCACCTCTTGGATTTCATATTCTCTGGCCTGTACAGATACTTGGTTATTATCATCTTCATGCTGTTCGTCTGTGCGAGTGGTGGAGGCTACATCTCCTTGCTCTTGTATGTTGGTTTCACAAACTGGTTGAGCCTCTAGGATTTCTTTATCATCCGGCTTGTTGGTAACAGCCTTCAGCTTTTGAGTCTGTTTATCATATTGTTTAAGAAAGGCTAAGCTCTGGTCTTGTATGTCACCACTGAGCTCAACTTGTGGGGTATCTTTATCATCTCTTTCTCCAGGTACATCCTCTGCCTCATGTTTGGTTGTTTCATGGACATACTGTGCAAGGCCCTCTTCTTTATTTTTTGTCACGTCTTCTTGGTTAGCCTTTGTGGTTTCCTTGTTCTGCTGGTTTTCTGTTACATCCTCTTTTCCTTCTATGTGGGTTTCTTCAGCCACATAGTTTTCGGGTATACCTCTTTCAGATACCTCTCTTGTATATTCTGCTACACTTATACTGTGTGTGGAAGTTGTAAGTTGCTCTCCTTCTTGATGTTTATCTTTTGGAATACTTTGTTCTCGGCTTTGTTCATAATCTTGTTTTTCAGTTACATCCTTTATGTATATTCCACTATCCATCGACTTTGGAGGTAGCTGCTGTGTGTTTTCAACTTTATCTTCTCTCTGCATGGAAGCTGGAGTTTTCTCTTCTTCTTGTTGCCCATCTTTCGAAGTTTCACTTTTCAGGATTTGTTCGTCAGGTAAGACCACCTGAATTATGCGGGTGTCAACAGTCTCACACTTATCAGGCACTTCTTCTATATTTTCAGCTGCATTGTGGTTGGGGTCAGAGTTAAATCTCAGCTTTTTTTCTTGGTTTTCGTCACTAGGATTTGCTTTGGCTACTTCTCCGAGCTCTTGAATTGCACCACTTAGCTCAGCCCCTGGTGTTTCTTTATTGTCCTGCTTTTCAGTTACATCCTCCACCTGTTGTATTTGGGTTTCATCAGTCCCACACTTCTCAGGCACCTCTGATGTGTCTTCATCTACATTCTCTCTCTGGTCGAAAGCTGGAGTTTTTCTGTTTTCATCATTACCAAAAGTTAAGGCTGCATCTTTCACATCTTCGATTTCACCGTTATTGCTCGTCACAGATGCAGGGGTTTCTTCTTTGACTTGCTGTTTATAATTAGCAATGGCTGAGGGTACAGCTTCCAGCTGTTCTACTTTACATTCAGCACTTACCTCAGCCTGTAGGGTTTCTCCACCATCCTGTTTTTCAGTCACAATATCTGCCTCTTTTGTGTTACTTTCATCATTGGTTGCACACCTCTCAGGCACCGCTTCTTTAATCTCCTGTACATAATTTTTCAGCTCAGTTGCTGGTGCTCGCTTTTCTTCTTGAAGTTTATCTTTAGGAACAGCTAGTGCTCCAACATCTTTATCCTGGATTTCATGGTCACGGGTGTTTACGGATGCCAGAATACTAGCTTCTTCCTGTTGCTCATCTTTATAGGTGGCAAGGGGTATGTTTCTTTCATTTTTCAGTCCAGACTCAGGCTTGTCTTTATAGTTCTCTTTTTCAGGTACATCCTCTGCCTCTTCTATGTGGGTATTATGTGTCTCAGACTTGTCATGTTCCTTTTCTGTATCTTCAGCTATATCATTTTCCTGGTTTTTATGCTCAGTGGTGTGAGCTTCTTCCTGCAGCTCATCCCCCAGCTCTTGTATGTGAGCTTTATCTGTCACAAATATCTCAGGTCCTTTCTCCGCATCTTCAGAGACAGTATCCCTCTGCTCAGAAGTAGGGTTTCGCCCTTGTCCTTGATGTTTATCTTTAGGATTAATGTAGCCTGCATCTTGTACTTCATGGATTTCATTATCATTACTATTCAAAAATGTCTGGATATTAGGTTGTCCCTGCTCTTCATTTTTATTAATGGCTGAAGCTACAGCTCCCGAAGTCTGTATGTCACCACTCAGCTCAGCCTCTGGTGTTTCATCATTCTGTAAATGCTCAGTTGTTCGATCTACACTATCCCTCTCATGCACAGGATCCTGAGCCTTCTGGATACTTGTTTGAACATTGATCTCTTGAAGTATTCCTTTTGTTTCTGGTAGTTTTTCATAGCATGTTTCTGTCAGCAAATCCTTTTCATTATATTGATCTTTTGAGCTCCGAGCTGTGTGGAGTGGTTCAAGGACTCCATAAATTTGAGGCTGTTCTGCAGATTTCTTGGTAGCATATTCTATGTTTTTGGGGAATGCTATCGCAATGTCATCTGTCTTAACTGACACACTTTCTTGATGATAAAAACCAATCTGCATTTTCTCTTTATGCTTTACAGCTGGAAATTTATCATTTCCAGACACTTCCTTCTGCAACAAAACTTAGGAATCAGAAAAAATCCATATAAACTCATTTTTTCTTCATCCGTCTCATTAACAAAGAAAATGTTAGGATATGGTTTTCTGAAGTAAGAATATGAACATCATTGTACATAAGTCGTCGCCACAAATTTCAGCTTTGAAGCTTATTAATAACACATATTTTTACATAACACAAAATGATTTAACAATCACCTGATCATGGTGGACGATTGCAGACTCCTTTTTCGTGTTGTCATCTGATATCTGATCAGGATTACCTGATCCAAATGTGAAATATTGCTGATTACCAGTGTCAATATGCTCAGTATCAATCTTGCTAGGGGAGATTACTTGAGTTGGCTGATTGATTTTTACATCACGGTCTACAGCAGGTTCCTTCTCTTCTAAGATAGTTCTTGCAGCCTCAGTAACATTGATTTCTTTATTGACTTGGATTTGAGCGGTTGATGAAGCATCAGTCTCATACGGTGTATCTCTGCTTCTATCAACAGCAATTTGAGGTGATGGTGCGCGAGAAGTTCTGTTCTGGTTCTTTGTGATGGCAGTATCATGTGCTTTTAGATTGACACTAACAAAAGCTCTCTCTCTTTCAGATGAAAACGAAGACGATGCCCCGGTGGAATAGCCTGAATCAGTTGATAGGCGGGCAATCGGTGTTTTAAACTCAGTTTCATCAAAAGAACTATCCAGTACGGGGAATTCAGGCAGATGATCTGTTGCATCATGAAAGCTTTCAGAATCCACCTCCGAGGGTGCAATATGTGATTGGATAATTTCTGTCCTGTTTGCAACATTTCTTCTCCTTAGGCCAATAGTTGGAACTGATGAAGAGGTTGATGTTTCTATCTCCTCAAAGACAGACTCATGTTCCGTCAGGCTTTGTGTAATCATAGGGGGTATGGTCTCTTCAACCTGCCAATAAATCTTTTTTACTACATATATACATCAATATGTGCACCAAAACGTTAATTTTCCTTAATACCTAAGTGCGGTGGATTGTTAATTCCATTTAATACGTTGGTTCTTCATTAATGGAGTCAGGTGTCTAGCTGCAAACGGCAGTGCAATTTGTACTGATTTGTGTTACATCACCCCGTTGTTTAATATGTGTGTGTGATACAGTTCTTCTTAGAACGATAAATGAAAATAGTGACTGTAGTTTATTCAACATGCACAAATTAGAAATCCTCTATACATCATCGGTGTTACTTGTTTAAACTTGTGCCATATCTTACCCCATTTCTTGTACATATTATGTGGGTCAAGACTGAGCCTATTGAAATAAGAAATGGTCATCCTATTATTGGCCATATACTACTGGTGCTGGAGCATCCTAAACCAAATTCTATTCAGGATCCTACAGTTCACAGGATTGGGCCAAGTGTAATTAATACAGGACAGTTGTCCTGTTAAATGTATTTTGGGACATCTGTTGTCAGCTTTGCTTAATATTCCATCTTCCTTACCAGAATGGGATGTCAAATACAAGGGCAGAAGGTTATTACGAATATGTTCTCTAAGCCGTCACTACAGGGACAATATATGTATATATATATATATTGGATCACGCTGCCTCATCTGGTGGTGTTGATTTTCCTACCATGTATTTCGTTAAATCTGTTATGGCTTTTGGAATGGTGTTCAATTGCCCATGTCGAATGTTTTAGAGGTGTTTAATAGTTGCATATCATTAATGGCACTGTGCCCGGAACACAACTGTAGAGTAGGTTTTTGGACTCCCATGTGAATCCTTTTTGTCATACTCTATCAAGTTGTCTTTCTAGTTTTTTCAAGCAAACTTTTGACTTTATTCCCTTTTTTCCTTGATTGAATTCAGCTCTCATAGCCTTTACTTTTGTACCCATGACTTCTTTGCCATTATGTATATCGGTCTCAAAGTTGGATTTTTTTTATGAGTCTCGTGTGTTAAACCATCAGTTCCATGATGGGCTCTACCGCTTTCTTTTATTTTTTTTAGTTAAATTGTTGATTCGTCGAATGGTGTTATCATTCCCTTCATTTATATCAATTCGCTCTAGTAATTCGTACCTATTTTCAAAAGTTTTGTTTCATTTTCCCCAACCATACCTGTTTTATCACGGATCTCGATCTAACTTTTAGTGTCCTAATACTCTGCATCATTTATGTGTTGGAGAGTGGAGTGTATCAGCTTTTTCTAGGTGCGGTGTATGTGTGCATTTTGATCAATGCTTCCTAGAGAGACAACTGCAGTTATCAATCACAATGAGCTTGGCACTGGTATATGCTTTACAGAGTTTGAGAAAAAGCTTCTGAGTATATAACAGTCAAAGTGCATGTAAGTAAGCGTAGCATTTCATGTGCCCTTTCTCGTTTAACCTTCAAACAAAAGACATATCTGTAGTCTTGAGTGATTACAAAGATACCCTGACGGCAAACAGATTGATTTTCGGGTGTTCATGAGAACTTGATTGTGTATCACTTGCGATGCTTCTGACCTAAGTCCAGAAGAGGAGGATTTTCCATGGTTCAAAGCTATGGTATATATATCTTGTTTATAAAATCTCTCTCGTTTATGGATATGTCTCGTTTGCTGTCTAGTGCTTAAACTAACCAGGCGAAAGTTTTGTATCAGTTTGTCCATGTCTTCAGTCTATGAAATGTGGAATTAGAGCTCGTAATGAATATATTGCCATGGGAATGTTGGTAGTAGTATACCTGAAGCTATTTCAACTAACTCTATATATGATTTAGGCTCTTGATGGGATTATGAGCTGCTGAGATCGGTCTTTAGCGATGCTTATTAGATCTCGTGAGATCCTACTGTACGTTGAGGAATCTATATTTGTTGTTTCTCTTTCCAGCTGCAGAGATCAATTCTTTAGAAATCAGACCCTAAAGATTTCTCCAACCTTCAACAGAGGAGAATATACACACAGTATGTGACCTTCATTCACAAGGGGGCGTATTCTTCTGTGAACAGGGGATTCTGTAAGATCTATACCCTTGCAACAATGGTAAATGAACAGCTTTGTTACATTCACAGCATTGAAGTGATATACTACCTTGGTGGTGATAGGCATTGGTTGTGATCGGGACTTCTTGCGGTTGCCTTTGGAGGACTGAGCTGTCGGGGAACTGGCTTGGGTCGGAGATGGTGAGCCCGATGAAGATCCCGATGGTGATGGGTTGCTGCTGTTAGCAGCCTTCCTCCTACCCTTCACCTCAGAGACCATCTTCTTCTCTCTCCTCTCCTTGCTCGAGCACTTACCCATCTTTTGATCTCACAAAGAAGAGAAGAAGGTATTGATGTGGAACGAAATAGAATGAATTCAATAGGATCGATGCCTTACCTTGATCTTACCTGGACCTTGCTCTGCAGGTCGCTGTTCTATAATACTTAAACAAACTCCAAACAGAAAAGCAAAAGATTGAAGTATGTATTTCCTCTACAAGTCCTAGCTGTTTTGAGGAGAACAAGTTGCGCAAAGCTACAAAATCGTGACACACAAGTGCATGTATGTAAATTCTGGTTGATCTCAGGCAAGTTTGTGTAATAAAAAAAAAACAGCAAACTTGCAGCGAGAGATCTAGACCAAAAGAAACAAGAAACAGGAACAGTAGAGAGTTATATAGGCACTCAGGAAAATGCAATGATCAAAATGAAGGATGAGCTTGCATGCAAAAAAAATAAAGCGAGCTCGATCGATAGCAAACAAGAAAAGAAAGCTATGGAACCCTGCAAGAGCAAACTATGTGATATATAAGAGCAATGGAACCTTGATGATGAAGATGATGCTGGTGATGATGGAAGGTATATGTGCGGAAGATGTTTAAGCTCAAACTTATGTGTATGTGTGTGTGTGTGTGTGTGTGTCTATATGTCTTGTCTTAAGCTTCTTTATGAAGGTGTTGATGGGTTTCCTTGAAGACCTAATCGTGTCTACAGATTCCCTTTGATGCAGGAAAAGAGGAGAGAACAAAAAAACCTCGATGAGATACTAGAAGCCTTGTGCGATGGAGAATCCCGAATGAAGCTGCAGATGCTGATGAAGAAGAAGAAGAAGATGATGATGATGATGGATGATGATGATGGCGATGATGAGGCCGAGTTGTGGTGAGTGGTGTGATTCTTCTTGTGCTGCAAGTGAACCAAGAGGGAGATGATGATGCTGAAGATGAGGAGTGAGGATGCTGTGAAGCTGCAACGGATCGATCTCGATGAAGGAGAAAAGAGTGTGAAGAACCCAAAAAACACACAGGAGCAGAGAACAGGAATGAGCAAGAAGGCTATGGCGAATTCTGTGCACTCTTTCGAGCAAAGCAGAAAACAGCTCAAGATATGCACAAAGCCAAATTCTCTCTCTCTCTCTCACACACATCTGTATATATATATACATATGCATATATATCTATTCATAGATAGATGATGCATGGATGGATGGATACATTGCAGAGAGATCCATGAATGTGTATGTAAGCAAATGCAGAGCTGGCTGCTACTATGCTACTACCTTTTTTTGGTTCAATGGAATCTTCATCTTTCTTCCTTTTTCTTCCCTTCACTGTTTTATTTTTTTTCTTTCTTGCTCTTCTTTCCTTTCACAACACCCACCCCCTCAGAAATCGGTATCTTTCGGCAGAAATGCACAAATTGCTTGCTTCGTTGCATTCTTTCATTCCCCCCTTTTTTTGCTTATTGAATCAATACATACATATATAGCATGCCAAAACCCCCATCCCCATAATATACATGTATGTATGTGCCGGTTTTTTTGTTTTTGTCTCACTTCTCATTCCACATTTATCTTCCTCAGAAATCGGTATCTTTCTTGCAGAAATGCACAAATTGCTTGCTTCATTCATTCATTCATTCCCTTTTTCGCTTATTGAATCATATATAGATAAAGCATACAAAAACCCCCATCCCTATTCTTATATACATATACATATGCCATTGTTTTTCTCGTTTTCCGTTCAACATTCATACGATGTATATTACATCCTCAATGGCATCTTGTACACACACACACACTCTCTCTCTCTCTCTCTACACATATATATAGATCGATAGATAGATAACGCCATTTTTTTCATCTTTTATTCAATACTTATACGACACATATTGGCATCAGTCTGGATTTCTTTTCTTCATTCTTTTCGTTTTTGTTCTGTTTTTGCAATTTTCTTTCACTTGCCAAAGCTTATCTGGAATTTCCAAAGATTTTGTTTTACAAGGATTTGGGCTTCTCTGTTGTATTTTGTTTTTTCTTTAAATGTTTTTTTGTTGGCATCCCTGCCTCTTATTATACAACCTTCAGTTTTTTATAGTTTTTTTATATTTCTATATTTTTTTATGTCTGGGAGCAATTTTTGCTCTCTAGGTAAAAGGGTATATGAATTCCTAGGATTTTTGTTCTTAGTTTTCTTGGCATCCATCTTTTTATTGATTGATCGAGTGATTATTATTATTGTTTGGAGCAGTCTTTCGCTTGCTTGCTCTTCAAATTTTGTTAAAAGACAAGAAACAAAAAGCTTATCTGAATTCCCAACCTATTTGTTCGTGCTCCTGTTTATATTTTGATGTGATTTCATATATACAGTGGCATCTTCTCATACAGCCCTTTACAAAAAAAAATAAAATTCTGAACGCCTCTGTTTCTTCTATTTGTTTGGATTTTTGACGTCTGCTGTTGTTGGGTGCAATTCTTATTCTTCACTTGCATTCTGAAAACCTCCTGGAATTGTTTTCTGTTGATTGGGCTCCAATTGTTGTATATTGATTTAGTTTTGGGTTTCTGTATGAAATCTAAGGCCCTGTTCGATGAATACAACAGGGTCCCAGGGTATCTACTTTATGCACGCGAGCAGGAGGGCTATCCAACAATTTCAATTCTCCAAATTGCCCTTCTTTTGGTGGTTGGGAATTCATAATCTCAGAACCTCTTCTCATCTCCTACAAAATCTCTTCATCACTGTCGGCTCTCTTTTATCATGAATGAACCCCATATAGATGATGGATGCCCTTTTCTCCTCCATATCTCTCTATTATGTGCTGTTTATGTATCGAAATAACGGAGTATTCAAGCCGTGCTAATTAGTGCAATGGAATCCTGATTAATCGCTGGAAATTACGATTAACGAGATCCTAAATCATCGATGCTAGTTAGTAATTACAGCAATGGCATGCTTATCGGACAGCATGTGCCGGTTAAACGATGCTAATCGCTGATGATGGAGCACAAATCGATCGTCGAGGCCCTGATTGCTACAGCGAGGTCCGAATCCATGTTGCATGCTAATAAGCGAGAACCAAATCGTTGTCGGCTGATGCTAATTACGGCAATGGAATGCGGAGCAACCGATGCTGATTACTACGATGAGAATCGTTGCTGATCAAGGCTAATTACGGAAAGGGAGCGGTGACCGCTGCAATGGAATATGAATTCATCGATGCCAATTGCTAGAATCAAGATGCGAACTACTAGTTGATGCTGATTACGAGACTGAAAACCCCTAATTAGTCAACAGCAATGCTGATTCACGACAATGAAATACGTTTCGACCGATGCTAACTGCTGCGATCGAATCCATTAATGAAGCGACGCTAATTGCACCGACCGATGCTAATTGCTACGATCGAATCCATTAATGAAGCGACGCTAATTGCACCGACCGATGCTAATTGCCACGATCGAATCCATTAATGAAGCGACGCTAACTGCACCGACCGATGCTAATCACTACAGTGAACAACAAATCAGTCGACGCTAATTACGACGGCCGATGCTAACAACAAATCGATCGACGCTAATTACGATGGCCGATGCTAACTACAAATCGATCGACGCTAATTACGATGGCCGATGCTTAACTACAAATCAATCGATGCCGATTACGGCAAATGCTGCGACGTACAACAGTTGGAGTACGAATCGATCGACGCGCTGCCGGCTAGAATGAAATACGAACTCATCGGTCGATGCAATTCCATTGTACAATGAAGAAATACATCCCCCCTTGCTCTCTCAAGTCTTCTTCTTCTTCATCATCTTTTTGCTAGCATAGCACTCTTTCAGAGACTCCATGTGCTCATCTTCCGAGCAGCTTTTCGCTAGTTTCGAGCTTGATGCCCCTGGTGGAATTCTTGTTCTTTCCATGTGTCTTCTTTGAGCTTGCTATTGGACACAGTCATATGTCCTTTGCTATGTGTGAGAGATCTTGCTTTTAGGCGACATGTGGTTATGTCCTTGCCTGCAATAAAACCATTCCAACTTTTACAACTGAGATCTAGGATGTATTGCAAGGGCATCGAGACAATCGGTGGGATAATCATCACCACACACATGTTTGCTATGGAAGTAAGGTTAACGAGCGATTCGATGGCAATCGTTCTGCAGGCGTTCCATGTGTTAAAAAAAGAAGCAGAAGTGAAATCGCGAGACAACTCGATCAGTCAGTCAGTCGATGCAGATGCAGATGAGGAGGAGGTGAAGAAAAACCCCCTTCAATCGATCATCATCACAAGTATGCGGCGCCAATCGTCCTGAAAGGAAGGGCCCATCATCATGCTAACATCGAGGATGAAATCTACGACTTTTTTTCCCCAGAGGAAACCGAGGCTTAAAATGCACGACACGATTCGGAGCTTAAACAAACTTCTTGCTAACTTCTAGAAACCGGAGGCGAGTATCTCGATTCCGATGAAGTGCCAGTTGCCTTTCGCTCCTCCTCGATCCGACTTGTTAAAGCTGCTGATGTGAGCAAGCATCAGTTGTTCTGGAGCGATGATTCGGGAGCAACTTCGCCAGGCAATCTCAATAGTGAGCATGGTATCCGGATAAACAATCTGATAGAACGAGGACTCACGAATGCATGGATCAAAGTCACACCAATAATAATCGGAGTTACCAGATATACGAGTCCAACTTCTCGTATCACATTCTTAATGTTTACTTCAAAGCTTATTTCTTGTCACAAAGCCTCTAATTCTGAGAGAGTTATACTACGTGTTTCGTAGAGATCTCTACAATACGATCTTGGCATGTATCCATTTGAGCTCGAAGTTGAGAAGCTGATCGTCGTAGCAAGTAAAGCGAACAAAAAAAATCCTAGCCACAACATATAGATCGACAGAGTTTTATTCACATTGATTACAAGAGTTATGATTGATAGAGGCGCAAATCTCCGATTCTAGTGGAAGAGCCACTTGACTTGCTAGAATTACCAGGGATTGGGAAAACACACACACAGAAAGCTTACAGAAGAAACAGAGGTTTTCCCTCTAAAATCGAGGAATAAATTGTTCCGTTAGCCAGAGTCATCTGGGTGGGGCCATCCTATAATCGAGCAGCTTTTGCGGCGGCAGCATCTTCGGGCCATTGTATTTTCGAGGATCTATCGGGCATTTCTTTTCTCTCGAGGATTCCATGGTTGTCTGATCGTTCCGAACATTAGCGCATCAGATATTGGTCTAAGCTGACTTTAATATATCTTTCTTTCTTCCCAGAGGGTTTGCATGAGAGATTGTTGGTTGGAACTTTGGCCACTTATTTCGGGTGCTTGTTCTTCCATAAATCAAGAACGATCGTTAGTAATCAATGTCAAAATTATAGTAATCAATGCCAAAATTATGTACTGAAGAGGGTCAAGATCTTGAAAACTTTAGCCCTTGTGTAGAAGAAGATTGTTAGCCGGGCGCATGACGAGCTTTTGTTTTTTATACACATTTATCATAAAACAGAAGCGACGATTTTTTCCCAAAAGGAAAGAAAATCTTTTCATTAAACATCAAAATCATAGTTGTAAGGCCGAAATTATTAGACTGCAAAACTGCAAGACCCGACTCAAGCGCTCGGATCGAATCGTTTTTGTTATCAATTAGCGTCGTAAACAACGGCCGATCGGCTCCGCATAATCAGCCCCTGGTGTAGCTCTAACACTGTGATTATAGCGTAAATGCACTTGGTTCGCAGAATCGAAGCGAGGTTTTTGGGCGTATGGACGGCGATCTCAGTGTTGTCCTTATCCATCGGCCGACATTTGAATAAAATCGACAGCCGCCCGAGATTGGGCCTACAGCTTTCTTGCCGAAAGGTAAGAGGCCATGGACACGGATCGACGACTGAAACGAGGGAGGAATCATCAAAGCAAGAAGTGCTTCAGGATCTCACAAACCAACACACACAAAAAAAGAGAAAAAACAAACGAAAATCGCGGCACATTCCGACAAACCGATCGTGCCATGGCTTGTAGCAAAACCCTTGTGCTTTTTTTGGAATGAAGGATTTCGTAGCGATGACAATCGCCCCGAATGCGTCGATCGATCGATCGATCGATCACGGAATCGTGGGGACATAGCAACGGAAGAAGCCCTCGTTTGAAGATTTTATGTCTTGTCTCCGATAGATAGACGGGCTCGAGAGAAAGTATTAACACGATTTTATAGCGTTTTGGTGGTGAAGCTGGTGTGGCCTTTCATCTTTCGAAGGAAACTAGATAGGGGTTGAAGATCTCACACCCCACTCATATGACAGATTCAACTCTTTGCACAAGTTGTGTTTGTATTGCCTTATATGGCCTTTTTCAGTAATGGTAAGATAATTTCTTTTGATGTGAAAAATGGAACTATACAGAGAAGGGTTGAGAAGAGCTCTTACTGTGAACACCTGGATTTATATGATAGGTTCAAACTCTTTGCACAAGTTGTATAGCCTCATGGCCTTTCAAACTAATGGTAAGATTAGTTTTCGGGGGGAAAAAAAGAAGATGAACTATATATCTATACATAAGGGATTGAAAAGCTCATATTGAAACACGTCGATGATATTATCGTAGGTTCGACACTTTGTACAAGTTGTATAGCCTTTTGGCCTTTTTCACTAATGGTAAGATAATTATTTGGAAGAAGAAACAAAGGATGTGTTTGTATAGGGGTTAAAGAGCTCATACCGAGAACACACACACACACACAGTAAGAGGACTCTCATTATAAATTAGCACCAGCTCCATGAGCTATCCTACAATAGAGCGAACGAGAAGTTGTATCGTTCGAACAACGTGACTTTTTTTTCTAATTTCCCGAAGCAATATCCTTTGATTAGTTATCGAAATCATAGTCATGAGGCTAAATACTATATATTGTAACGAAAAAAAACAAGAAAGAAACTTCCAAAAGAATTTAAAGATGTTTCGACAAGCTTCAGATGTTTTGAACATTCTCTGTAATAGGAGGTGAAAATAACCAGCGCGCATGATTGATTCGCAGTTAGTTGTATCTATTTGTCTATTCGACTACTCAGCTCAATCGGCCGGTATAAAGAAACCTGCTACACTTCCGAGCGGATCGGGCAATTCAGGTTCCAAGTCCCCTGAAAAAAAAAAAAAAGCTTCTAAAAGAGTCGGGCTTTGTTTTTTCGAGGCGCATAAAGAGACAGTTGCAGAGATCGTATTCTCAGGCAAAACAAACTAAAACGCTAAACGTTACGTAACGGATCGTCCTGTATTTGATCTACCGAGGTTTCAGTATTCGACGCATCCTAACAGCTCCCCCGAAACAGAGCCCTAAAAAACAAAAAACGCAAGAAGCCCGTAGAAAGACTTCGGGAAAGTTCTTCTGCGGAGGCCGGCTCCGTAGTGTGAAACGGGCGCGCTTGACCAAACGTCCGGCCCGGTCAACGTTTGACCGGGTCAGCGGTTTGACCGGATCCGGTCAAAGATTGACTGAGGTGGGACCCCACACGTGTGTGGCGGACGAGGCCCCCACAACACACCTGCGTTGACTTGACCGCCTCATCATATAGCTCCCTGCGCCGCTGAAACCCTAATTTTCCGCCTTCTTCCCTTCTTCCTCTCCTTTCCTCCTGCGCCTCTCCGCCGAGCGCTGCTCTCCTCCTGCGCCTCCACTTTCCCATGGCTGATCCTGATGCAGAAGACGACCCCTCTCCGCCCCCCGATCCGCAGACGAAGCCGCCGGAATGCTTCAACATCGTCGTGGAGCGATCCATCGATGATTCCCGGATCTCGGAGCTCGGCATCCGATCCTGGCCCAAGTCAGTCCGCCTTTCCCCCTTCCTTCTCTGTTTTGCTCTTTGATTTCGATAGGCCTGGTGGAAGGCGATGGCGCACGACGATGGTGGCGGTGATGATGATGATGATGATGATGACGATGGTGGTGGTGCTGGTTATGATGACGGTGGTGGTGACGGTGATGGTGGTGGTGCTGGTTATGATGACGGTGGTAGTGACGGTGATGGTGCTGGTGCTGGTGCTGATGCTGGTGATGGTGATGGTGATGGTGATGGTGGTGGTGATGGTGATGGTGATGGTGATGGTGATGGTGATGGTGATGGTGATGGTGATGGTG
>JBBBWG010008402.1:0-12292 GCA_037176905.1 Azolla pinnata | reverse complement strand
ATACATACATACATACGCCCCACGCACATACATGCATGCATATGCATGCACATGCATGCATATACATACATATACATTCATACATTCATACATCCAGATCTCGAGGCGCAGGAGCCATGTCGTCTGCTGAACAAGAAACAGGAAGCGGAGAAGCGCAAGCTGCTGAACAAGAAACAGGAAGCAGACGAGAAGGAGAAGGGCGGCAACGAGAAGAGGAAGACGAGAAGAAGAGGTTGCCGTGGAAGCATCCATGGGATCCTCATCCACCCGTTGTCCACTGGTTTCTTCCCGAGTTCTTGCGGCCCTTCCCTTCTTTCGAAGGCTGGTTTGCCCGCGTGTCCGATTTCGAGCAGGGCGTGAGCATCGCTGCCATCATGGGCACGAACTATGTCACTGACGAGACCTTCGTAACCATCCTCTTCTCCTTCAATTCTTCTTCTTCTTCTTCTTCTTCTTCTTCGCGGCATCCGATCGGCCCTCACGCCGCCTCCGGTCACGAGTTCGAACCTCGCCAAACCCACCTCATCTGTGAACTATCCAAGGTATTTTCTCTCAACTATTTCGCTCTTTGTGTGTGTTTGCGTTTTGGGTTATCTGGAACTTAGACTCCTGTAGCTCTCTCCCGCCATTGTTTGACACATTTAGCTCTTTTTTCTGGCCTATTTTTCAATGATGACTCTGCATTCCATTTCTCTCGATGTATTTTGATGTTGTTGATGCTTGATTTTTATCTCTTTCAATCTGTTTGGATGTTATTGATGCCATATTTCATCTCTCCCAATCCTTTCTTCTATAAATAAGGGTTAGGGCTCTGAAGCTTATGGTCTTTTCCTCCTTTGACCTCCAATCCTGTCCAGGATTCCCATTTCAGACACATCCAGAGGCCTCATGATGCATCTAAGACATCTCGCCAGGCATCCGATGGATTTGAGTGGCATTCAGCTAATCTCGGCACAATCATCTCTCGGCCAGACGAAACTATCATGGATCTGAATGTTCAAGGCTTTCGGTACAAATGCCACATGTTTAATGAGGTTTCCACTCTCTCTCTCTTGTATGTATCTGAACTTTAAATTAGCTCACCTTCATCATCTTATGTTGTATGTGTGTGTCTAACTCTCAGGATATCCATATGGTGTATAAACCCATTATATAAATTTTGCATGCACAAGCCAATTGTATATGCTACGAATTGGATTATATTAGCTTTCCCATATATGGTATGCATGAAGTCGCACTTTGCACCTATATTGGATCTACAAAAACTCTGTTGTATGCGACATGATGCGCTAATGAATTGGACTCAAAGTTTATACACATGCCCACATTGATTCTCATGTTTTATAGATGCTCGATATTTTATCCATGAAGGGAAGATGATCTCGATATTTTATGCAATATATTAGGTTCCGTGGGATGCTGATGACTTGAGAAAGGGACCTGAAGGGTGGGCAGAGAATGTAAAATACATGCCGACTCGTTGGCATATACGTAGCTTAGGGTCTGAGACTTCATATGAGCTTTCACACGAGCAGAAAGGGTTTCACATCAAAGGAAGTGGATTTTCTCATCAAGAGAAGAATTGGGGGCAAGCTTTCCCATCAGGACATGTATGGCTCCAGGCAATTAGTCCTGATAATAAATTTCAGGTAATGCTAAAAATGTAGTCTTGGGAAACTTCAGTTTACATACAATTGAATTTATTTAAGGGCAAAAAAACCTCTTGATTTTTTTTAAATTATTGCCAAAAAACCCATTTTGCTAATTTGGCGAACTGTGATTATGTATGATTTGTATCTGAGAAGTTAGGCATGTTTTGGGTGTTCTTTCCCATTGTGTGGTTAAGTGTCGAATATTTTGGATTCAGATTGTGGCCTCGGTCGCATACTTCAACTTAGGATGTGGTGTCACCACACCTTATGTCTATGCAATGGGATATCGATCTCCGACTATCCACCTCGATCTGAGGTCGATCGATGCAGGAATAGTGATCAGGGATGTTGTAGCTTCATTCAAAGAGGGAAGGTTCGCTGCCAGAGTAATTGGACCTACCCACACTCTTCAGGTAACAAGGCTCTTTCATGACCTCTTATATTTGGTGTCCTTATCAGACCAAGTTAAAGTCTTTTAGTTTTTGAATCTTTTTTGTAGATAAGATGCAATGCTCCACCTGAGAGTTTCTCGGAGTTGATTTTGTGCCCGATTGGGAAGCATGCATGGAAACCTGCTTGCTCTGAGTCTTATTTTGCAAGGGTGGAGATTGATGTGTTCAAGCACAAGCTCTGGGGATTCTTCAGTGAGCCGGTGCTTGTTGAAAGCCAAGTGTTCGAGTTTGGCGCCTTGGAGTTTGGGGAAGAGTTGGCCATGGGAGACAAGTTTCACGAAGACTGAGAAGGCCCGGATTTGTGGATTTGTCTCACCACTAGATTTTCATACTGACAATGGATGTGTGGTCACAGTTCTGATCGAACTGTTCTGATTGTACAGGAGCTAAGCAGCCTTATCGATAATTTGCATACTTCTTAACCTTCTGATTGTGCGAAATCTTTATCTGTTGAAAATGGTCTATGCATTGAACTGAACTATCATGGCGTCGTTTGTAAACATTCAGGAGTTCGATTAAAAACCTTTGGAAAAGCTGTGTTATAATCTTAAAATGGTTTGTAGTTACAGATGGTTTGATGCCCTTAAGACTTTGGAAATTACTGGGGCTCCTTTTTCTCAATTGATCAATCAATTCAATAGCAAAGTAGCAAATCAATTGATCAAATAGCTGATTATCCAAACCATATAGTTGATAAAATCATAATCAAATCATTAGTAATCAGACATTAAGATTCGAAAACATCATAAAGTGGATCGATACCCCGCATCTCCATTTTTTCTTTACTTGCTTGAATTTGTTTCTCGCTCTTACAATTGTACTAGCATAGATAAAACAAATTAAAAATTCAAGAGAAGCAAGTACAAAAAACAAATGGAGATGCGGGGTATCGATCCCCGTACCTCTCGCATGCTAAGCGAGCGCTCTACCATCTGAGCTACATCCCCTTTGCATGAGGATCATCGATTTATTTATATAAATATCAAATATAACATAGAATTTGCATGTAAAATGTAAATTATAACATGTAAAATATAAAATACATGTCCTGCATGCATGTAATGTGAGCCTGTGTATGTATGTGCATGCATGTAATGTGTGCCTGTGTATGTATGTGCATGCATGTAAGGTGAGCCTGTGTATGTATGTGCATGCATGTAATGTGTGCCTGTGTATGTATGTGCATGCATGTAATGTGTGCCTGTGTATGCATGTGCATGCATGTACTGTATGCATGTGTATGTATGTGCACGCATGTGATGCATGCATGTTGCATGTGTGCGTTTCCCTTAAGTATTAGTTTATGTGTGCTAGTGTTGTTTGCTGCTGCAGCTGCTGCCTCAGTCTGCCTGTGTCCACGGACTCGTGCATCGAAGGAAGAAGGGGAACTGAACGAATGCCATGGCGTTTGCTTCCTCTCGAGCTTTCTGTGGCCTCCGGAATCATGGCTCCATCGTCGTGTCTTCATCCTCGGTATCCCAATCATCATCATCCCAATCATCATCATCTTCTTCTTCTTCATCGTCGTCGTCATCATCTTCTTCTTCACTCGCCTTCCCGATCTCCAGACCTCAGAATCAGCTCATCCTCATGCGCCATGGTAATTACCTTGCTTTGTGAAGTGCCTCTCTTTCTCCTCTCGAGAATCTCATGGATCTTGGCCGAATCTAAGCTTTTATGATTCATTCATGCTTTCATGCCTGTGTATGCTCGTGGTCATGCTTAATTTATTTGATTGGTTGATTTACATGGATCTCATGCCTGGTGTCTTGCATCCTTCCATTCCTTGAGGAACTTCGTGATCGTTTCTGCGGTCCATATTTTGTAGCCCTCAAATCTTCCGTTTATTCAGGATATAATCCTTTTACGTGTCTGAGTGATTTAGAAATGAAATGATTTGTTTCTTCTGTAAATTCTTCTTTTTGGTAGTTTGTATGCAACATGGTATCCCTTATGAATGTTGCATTATTAAGATCTGCCTGTAGATAGATGCGCTGTGAACATGGAAATAAAAATGGAAATAGTCTTTCAACTTCTCTTCCTCATTGATCTTGTCTTCTTCATGATTTTTTTCTGAATTTGCATGTTAAGAAGCTGGAAATCCGTATATTCTAATTATTTTTTCACGTCTAAACCGGCCACAAAGGCCTCACATTTCCTTAATATCTTCAATATGCAACGTGGTATTCTTTATTAATGTATGCCTTCACCATTTATGCTCGTTGCAAAAGTCTCCATGATCTGCATGTGTGTATGCTATAGCATTTGTTTTCTGACTCATTTATCGCTGTCACATGTTGTCTTCATGGATCTTCACATATTTGTTCGTGGATGTATTTTGCTTTCTAGCATGCTATAGGAGTTTTCACTAAATTACCGATGTTGTTTGTTGTTCTCATGGATCGTCTCGTTTTTACGTGGATGTATTTTACTTGTCAGCATGCTATTTTGAAATCATTGATTGGTGTTGCTTGTTGTTTTCGTGGATTTCATATTTTTACATGAATTTGTTTTGTTTGTCTGCATGCGTCAGGAACCTGAAACAATTTCGTTTGCATTATCTCTTTGATGCATTCAGTTTGTTCTTCGACGCATGTCTGAGAATTACTGACAAGGTTCCACTTATCATTGAAGCTTGTTACAATGAAAAAAGTGTTGTATCATTCAGAAGCAAGAGATAACTCTACTTAAGACAGTTCAGAACAAAAGAGAAAAGACGAGCTCTTTGAATGAGACTAAAGTTAATGAGAATTTACAATTTCATTTGAGTTATCTCTTTGATGCATTCAATTTTTCCTTTGACGCATGTCTGAGAATTACTGACAAGGTTCCATTTATCATTGAAGCTCTTTACAATTAAAAAAGTGTTGTATCATTCAGGACCAAGAGATAACTCTACTTAAGACAGTTCAGAAACAAAAGAGAAAAGACGAGTTCTTTGAATGAGACTAAAGTTAATGAGACAAACTAACATCTTTGGCAAGGATGAGACGATAGACTGCTAATTGTATTAGGTGCAATCCGAATACTAGGAGTTTATTGGTAGCTATGAAGCACATAATACACCTTAAGATGGTTCAGCAGCAAGAGATAGGACGAGAATCTGGAAGAGACTAAAGGCAGTGAAACAAACTTTGGTAACATTGGACAAATTTTTAACATGCATTTGGCAACAATAACATCATACACTGTTGGAAACTAGTTGTACTAAACGTAAATAATGTCATTAAACAGATTCTGGATGCAAGTGGGTTAGGTATCTTGGAGTTTAGTACAGATCTCGAATGGTATGTGCTAAGCATTAATGATACAGCGTTAGAATTCTCAGAATGAAAGGTCTTGTTTTCAAAAGTAACACTTTCAGAGAACATTTGGAGTTTCCCCATGCGTGAAACTAAAAACACCTGTCCAGAATCTCCATTCTGAATTTGTTTGTTTTAATGCTATGCTATACATAACTTACATGTAATTGTAAGATAAACGGGTTTAAGATTACCTATCATGTGTTGAGACTGCCTAATACCGTGTGATATCCTAATAAATATGAGGAAATCCAGAGGCACACCGGTCTGCTTCTCCCTAATTTTACAGAGCCTGTGAGAGCTGTACAGGATGGCTATATTGAAAATCATTGATGTGCATTGCAGGAGAAAGCATGTGGAATGATCTCAAGCTTTTCACAGGGTATAATCCTCGAACAGTTCTTCTGTTCATAATAGAATTCAGTTTGTGAAGATATGGGATTTTGCCAATGCCTATGTTTTGAAGGACTTCTTTTTTCTTCTCAGAGATGTGGACATTCCTCTAACAGAAAAAGGAATTATGGAAGCACTTGCTGCAGGGAAAGCTGTAAGTGAGATTGATTTCGATATTATCTTCACAAGCAGGCTCGTCAGATCAAAACAAACTGCTCTCATTGCTATGACACAGGTGACGTCTGTAGTGTGGATTCTTGTCTCTCCTTGTATGTGAAGAAAGGCGCACTGTTTACATGAAAACTAGAATTTTTGTTCTTTTAGCACTGTTGCAATACTGATTTAGCCTAATCCTGGAATGATTTCGTAAAAGCTGATAAAGAATGATAGAATAAGTGATTGTTTTACTTTATTTCGTAGTGGATGGATAAAAAAGCTTAAACTCTTCATTTTCAGTTTTTGAATATTGAGTGTTGCTTTTGGATCTACTCCAACCTTCACTATTGCATGGCCCTTATGCGATTGCATTTATTTATGTTACTTTTTTTTATGGATTGAGGAACTTTATCTATTTGACTACGGCATGTCATTCTAGGTCTTGTTGCTTCTAAGCATCAAAGAGTAACTCATCAATAGTAGTATTAACTATTGCATAGCTTGTGAATATTTCAAAAAGCTAATCGATTTATCTAGCTAACTCTTCTAAACAAGAGGATCTGTCTATTTACATTTAATAATTGCATCTTTCTCTTCTAAACTGTCACAAAACAAGTTGGTTTACATTATCCTGTGCTTTCATAACATTTTGTTGATGTTTTTTCACGCTCTGTTATGCCATAACGGTTCCCTCAAACAGAACAGATACAAACGGGTACCTGTGCTTGTAAGAGGAGGCTTTCATGGCTCAGGAAAAGCTGGTGATGCGAATCGGTTGAAGCTTAGGGATGCTGCAGCTAACGCATTAGAACACGCATCTTGCCTCATGGTACCTGTATATGCAGATCCTGCACTTAATGAGCGTTGCTATGGTGATCTTCAGGTACTGTTGGTTTCCTCTTATCTACTTTAGCATAGCAGAATATTCGGAAGCTAACTTATTCTGAATTATTTAGTGAATACACTAATTCATTTGGTGAGATTTTCAATTAAACGTATGCTGAGTACAGAAGTGTAGAGAATATTATGCTGGTTCACATGTTCTGGTGATTCATGAACGTGCATTGCTGAACATAAGTACCCTATGATGTGCAAGAAGGAACATAAGTACCCTATGATGTGCAAGAATGAACATAAGTACCCTATGATGTGCAAGAATTTAGTTTTTCCTGGTTGGGTAGAATGCAAAACAGATTGCTGAAATCTAGTTAACTATATGTACACTCCAAGGGCAAGATTTTTCTTATTCTTCTTGTTGTAGGAGTTGTAGGGTTTAAGCAAAGAAGCTGCAGCAAAGGAATTCGGTGCAGATCAAGTTAAGTTGTGGCGAAGAAGTTATGACACTCGACCACCTTCTGGGGAGAGTTTGCAGGTCCATCTTCATCATTAGTGATATCACTCTCAATTGTTTTTGGTATACCTCTTTAAGTTCAGTATTTCTTCTATTTCCCTTGGTTAGCCATCTCTCACCGAATTTTTCCAAATTGATATATATGCTGTTTAAACTATTTTTTGGTTGATTCATCTATCTCAGATGCAGGCTTTCCAGTCCCTTCATTTTATGTAAATTTCTCAGTTGAAATTTTTAAATCCTGGTTGACATCCGAATTTGTCTATTTATGTATGTACACACACATACACACATATATATAACCTTTGAAAATCCTGGTTGATATAACATTTTTATCTAGAGATTTACCTTACCTTTCTAAAATAAATCAATCTCAAACGTCTATTGTATTATTTATAATAGGTTTCCATTACATTTATGTATACGTGTATATGTCTTTAGATCTTATATTATTCAAAAAACAAACTTTACTACATTAATTTGTATTTATTTCTAATTATGAATTGCTTTTTCTTTTCATAATAAGAGATGCGTATGAGTAAGGCAAAGACGGGTGGAGAAATTTTGGTGGAAATCATTTTTTCTCCAATATCTAGTCATAAAACGATGAACTCCCTTTACAACTATATCAAGATGGACAATAGAAAAACAATGAATTATGTTTTATAAGTATATTCCCCTTAATCCCTAGACATAATTGTGGTTTGTGCATCCTCTTGCTCTTATTTTTCCTGGTCAATATATTACTTTTGTGCTTAGCCTGCTCATATGGTTATCGTGTGTTGATTGTGCTTGTGCTCTGTTATGTTATCTAGAGAACATTTTCTTTCTTTTCTTCACTTTTAAGTTGCAATTTAACACCCTATGGTATTTATGTAGGATACTGCAGAGCGAACTACCAAATTCTTTAAATCAACTATTATTCCAAGATTGGATGAAGGACGGAATGTATTAATAGTTGCCCATGGAAATGTATTGCGATGCATCCTCGCTCATCTAGCGGGTTTGACGGAGCCAGAAATGTTGCAGCTTCAGGTATATAACTTGTAGAATATTATTACACTTCCCCCACTTTATTCTAATATGAGTTTGTACAATACTAAGACAGCATATGAACAGGAAACATAGCCACATGTTTATTTCTTGTGTTTCAAATGCAAAGGTTCTGCAATGATTAAGCTACCCCCTGAAGTAATAGGTGCTGTAAATTAAGCAAAATTGTAATGGTGCCAGCATGCACAACACAACTTCCAAAATCTAATCTCAAGGACATTCTGTCACTAGCCCTGATAATTTCTTACTGAAAACAAGAGATGTTTTCTAAATGCTCTTCTCTGTTACATTCTAGCTAACACCTGGATTCTTAGGCTCACTTCATTTCTTGCTCAAGTCTGGTCCAGGAGTCAACTCAACACACTGTTCAGTTTCGAAGTTAAATGTTCAGTTCTGTTGTTTTATATTATGAACTTACAGTGCTCGTCTATTCTTAGGTATTGACGGGGTTGCCATATGCATATGCATTCGATGGAAGTGGATTCGCAGAGTTCTGTGTCTTGCCACCAACTGATCCGTTGAGCAACACCCCTGGGGAAGCACTATCTCGAGGAATCACCAAATGGGGCGAAATAGATTCCCTAATCTGAAAATTCCAGAGTCTGAGTGTGGAAGGAACCCTTGATGGCCTTAGAAACCATGAAGGGCGTGCATTTGGGCAGCCATTTTCTCAACCATTACCGTAGAAACCATGAAGGGCAAAAAAGATTGTCCAAGCTGCTTGCAAGGGATTACCAAGGAAATGTAAAGTAAAGACTTTCGACATCTATGAACATGAATGGTCAGTAACTTGTAAGCACTCTGTTTGACAGAATAAAGGACTCCTGATAACGATGAGCCTCCCTGCCCAGTGCCCACCCATCTTGATAAAAACACATTGACACCAATGAAATCTAAGTAGGGTTTTGAACATGTAATGTTTGCCAACAATTGAATTGTTTTTGTCAGCTTACAATGCAGCCAACCTTCCAATATCTTTTGGGCCTTACAATCAGAAGGTAAAAAACTTGCAACAAATACTTGCAAGCTTCAAGTGCTGTTCTCACACATCATTTCTCTACATGAGCAGCAAAATGCTTTTCACAGGTGAAGCAAGGTTCAATTTGAACACACTTATATGAATTGCAGAGAAAAGATAAACAAACATACGTCAGCTGATGAAGAGAGAAAACATACATTGTCATTGATGTTAAGAGCCAGTACATGTACATTCTACAATTTGAGTGAGAGACAAGAGCCATCCGTGGTGTTTTTATATGACTCACGGTTGGCACATTTGCAGCAGTTGAACATTGGTACATCAAGGTACAATCATTTGGTTTCTTTGGCTGGAGACTTGGAGGCCTTCTCCTTCTTCTCTGTTGTTTTCTCAGCTGTCTTCTTTGGCAAGAGAACCTGGTGGATGTTTGGAAGAACTCCTCCATGAGAAATGGTGACTCCTGCTAAGAGCTTCCCGAGCTCCTCGTCATTCCTGATAGCCAGCTGGATGTGGCGAGGGATGATTCGGTTCTTCTTGTTGTCGCGTGCAGCATTTCCTGCAAGCTCCAGAACCTGAGCCACAAAGAAGAAGAAGAAGACAGGGATTCCATGTCTAAGACAAATATGGCCATCAATCAAATCACACCGTGGAAGAAAGATTTGATGCCTAGCACATTCAAATCAACTCCAGCACGGACTCAAATTACACCATGGAAGAAAAATTTGATGCCTTGCTCTGGCAAATCAAATCTGGCAAGGACCCCAAATTACTGATGCCTAGCTCTACCAACTCAAATCCTACAATGACTCAAATCGCACCATGAGAGAAAAAGTCGACGCCTTGCACAGCCAAATCAAATCCAGCAAGGACTCAAATCACACCATGGAAGAAGGATTTCATTTGCCTAGCACCACTGAATCAAATCGGACAAGGACTCGAACTACACCATAAAAGAAAGATTCAATGCCTAGCACCGCCAATTCAAGTCCGGCAAGGACTCAAGTCACACCATGGAAGAAACGACTCAATTCCTCGCAAAGCCGAATCAAAATCAAATCCAGCAAGAACGATTTCAACGGCAGAGCAGAACCAATTGAATCATTGTGGATGATTCATGTCATTGGAATCAATTGAATCACTGTGGACGATTCATGTCCTTGTAATCAATTGAATCAGTGCGGATGATCCTATTACCAAAGGAAACCCCTAAAACCCTAACTGTGACAGAGCGCGCAGATCTGATGCAACCCACAACCGTACGCGCGAAACTAAGAGAAAAAGAAAAGCAGAGACTTTCCGCACATCAATTTCTACTCTCTTTACCTCGGCGGCAAGGTATTCAAGGACTGCAGCGAGGTAGACGGGGGCGCCAGAGCCGATTCGCTGAGCGTAGCGACCTTTCTTCAGGTAGCGAGCAAGACGACCCACAGGGAATTGGAGCCCCGATCTCACCGTCTTCGACACGGCTTTCTTCTTGGCCTTGCCGCGGCCTCCTTTGCTAGCGCTCTTTGAATCCATGGCGATGGCGATGGCGATGGCGATGTCGATGGCGATGGCGCAGAAAAATGGGAGAACCAAGACAGACAGAGTCGCGACATTCTTGACACATTGGGCTTATATACTCCCGGTGTGTCCACGTCATCGATCCGAGCTCGGAGTCCGCCGCTCCTCCACCGTCGATCTCCCCCTCGCCATCCAACGACTCCCGCTCGTCCTTTTTTCTCTCTCTATATATATGTTCACCAATCTATATAGTCCGTTATCAGTTGTAGGGATTCTCTTCATATGTAGTTTCCGCATACATGCATTCACTTGATCGAACCGATCGATTGCATGTAGATCTGCTGATCCTTACGATGCCCTCGCATTGCATCGATCGGATCATCTTGTCGAGCTTGTGCAATAGCAGACGATGGTCTGCTAACGCTTCTGATCGAGCCGTTTCGTTGCTAGAGCTTAAGAATCCGATTGCAACCGTAGAAAGAAATCGAGTTGGAGAAGAGCTAGAAATACGGGGTTAATTTGAGTCGACCATCTCCCCTCGATGACGAATCCACATGCCCATCGGTGTCCCCCTTGTCACGCTGCAAGATCACACCTTGGGTTCTGAGGAGGACTCTTGGGATCGATGATAGGAATCGTGTCAAGCCGATAATAGAATTGGCCTGTTGAACAAGCATGACAAGATGCACACCGGAAACGAAGCCTGTTGAGTTAATCTGATTGAAATTGGAATTTATTCAACTTGAAATTCACACTTTACTCCCATCCTCTCTCTTGGCATTCGATTAAATTTGAATGTGCTTTCCACATCTCCTCAACCAAAGCCAATTCTTACACACTATTTCTTTCACAACCTCGCCGTGCACTCTCTTGCAACATTGATTTAGTCAAAGTAAAATACTTGAACATTGAGAATTACTACTCACAACCAAATGCATCACGTAAATGTATTGTTTTTTGTCTTATAGTCATATTTTGACCTTCAAATAAGATCATCTCTCTCTCTCTTTAATAAAGAGAAGAAAAACTGAACAAAACAGAGGATTTACATAGAAATCCTATTACATTCTACTACAAAATAGAGGACCACTGGACATGCCTAATATGTTGGCAAACCAAGTGACACAATGGGCGCTCCTTATATGTCAATTGTCTCGATCTCTCAAACAATGTAAACTGCCATAAAAGAACTCCTTTTCACTTCTCCATATACGTGCACACCCCTTGTTGAGCATAAAAAACAAATGCATTACATATTTGCCATATAAAACATAACCCCCAATATTGTAAGCAACTCAGAATAAAATGATAGTGGGGTGTTACGTCTTTTCAATCCAAAATTTTAAAGACCCACTTGAAAGGTGACCATTCATAAACTGTTGGATCTCTCTCTCTCTCTCTCTCTCTCTCTCTCTCTCTCTCTCTCTCTCTCTCTCTCTCTCTCTCTCTTA